>JARACY010005756.1:0-20411 GCA_029255725.1 Scrobipalpa atriplicella | reverse complement strand
GACATAAAAAATTAGGATGCGAATAACAATTTTAGTAAAATTAATAAAACTAACGAATATGGACATTAGGTATATTGATGGACCAACGTAGGCGGTACAAGAGCATAGTTCACAAAATAGGATGAAATATAGACATTAGTATTTTGTTCATACATTTCAGTGATGTGTTGTCTTTTTGGTATTTGTTCTTGATAGTATTATGAATTTTAGGGACTTCAATCAATTCATGTTCTATGTTTAAAAGTAGTTTTAGAGTGGTGAAGTGGTAAGGAACCGTAAACAAGTCAAATAAACAACAATTGCAGGTAGTTTACAAACAAAGACTTGTCAAATTACATCATCTTTGACGCCATTAGTCATACACAACACAAGAGATTATAAATTCATGTCATACATCTAGTGGATCAAACTAAATATTGATTAGATATCAGGAAGTGAATAGAGCATGCGTTTAGTGGATTGTGATCGGTGTTGGTATTTCGATCTCAACGGTTGCCACGAGTGTACTTATTACCCGTAAGTTTTGTATAGTGTAATTCCATGCTGGACTGGGAGTGATAAAAAAACATAGAATGTGCCAGCTGCATCTTCTCCCGGGCATGCTGTAAAAACCAGCTAAGGGATCTTGCAGTGTATTGCAATTTAGGCGATGGGCTGACAACGCGTCACTATAGCAATATAATGTCTTAATCTTAACTAAAATTATTGCTGTCCCTTTCTGTTGTCTCATGGTAGAAAGTGGTATCGATTCGTATGCGCACAAAATCACAAAATCTTGACTAAAATGATCACCTGTCATTGTCTATCCTGACAGAACAGAAAGTGACGGCAACAACTTTTGGTTAAGATTTAGTAAAGTATAAGTCATGCTCTCCCTCCACGAATCGATAGCAATGATAGGTGACAATTTTAATCAAGATTTAGTGATTTTGTGCGCATCAGCTTATATATTTGCCTCCAAAATTGTCAAATTGATAGGATCAAAAATATGAGAAACAACAAATCCAAAATTCAGTCCTGTCAAAGATCCTGTCTGCGGTTGAATTTTCTAATAAGGAAATCCTAAAATCTAATAATACTTACAGGTTGTTTGATTTTCTTAGGCCCGTATTTATAATCAGCTCTCAAGAGTGACAGCGAGTTTGAGTTCGTACCAGAAATGTCATTCCAGTACAAAATTATCTGTCAAATCCGCACTCAATATTGCTCTCAATCTTGAGATCGCTTTATAAATACGAGCCTATGTACATAACTTATGAGTATGGATAAGTACGTTGGATGATAGCCAAATATTGAAGAAGGAAGAGATGTATTTCCTGGAATGTGCCTACATATACGTACTTACCTACACACATAGTGGTTGGTGAGGTCATCGACCGGTGTGTCATGCCGACAATCTTGATTTTAATGATGGCGGATCAGCTGTTGACGAATTAAACCAGAGATAAAAATAATAAACAACTTAAAAAAAAACATGTTCACACGACACGGGCTGGTAGTAATTTTTAGTTATTAGATAATTGGGTACTTGACTGGGTAGCTTAAAAATTTCAAAACGTTTATACTTAAAATTAATGGCTAAAAATATTGTGGATTTCATTCATCATTAAAAAAAAATGCACATTTAGATTTTAATAATCGAATTAAAAGTATATAAGTTATTGATTTGATTAGTCAATATTTACTAAAATGTGACGTCATAATTTACTATTTTCATAAAAAAAAAGCGTTTTTGACATTCATAAAAAGTTGCTGATTTGACAAGTTGGAAAGTAGCCAATTAACAATAGGCAATAGAAATATAAACGAAATACTGAAATAGTAGTAATTAGAATAGGGATTAATAGGTATATTAAACTCTGACACTGAGTTTATCGGGTTGTTCGTCAACTCGAAAACGCACTCGAAAAGATACAATTTTATAGGGACCAATACATTCACGGATCGTGAATTATTTATTATAAAATCTTTCAAAATGTCCTACTTCGAATTTATTCCTGTTTATTGATCTAACGAATGTACAAAAAAAAATAAGAATTCACTAAAAAAAAAAACAGTTTAGAATGACATCTTGGTACAGCTTGTAATATTTTTTTTTTAGAAAAACAGCTGACTGACAACATTTAACTTAGTAACTACTTCATCTAAAATATTCTATTATAAATGTAAACACATTGTTGCTAATGGTTTCACCAATTTGTATTTAAAATGTATAATTGTCTACAGCACAGCTCATGTTTATTTATACGGTTTGATTTTACATACATACATACATAAAATCATGCCTTTATCCCTAATGGGGTAGCAGAGCGTCAACGATTTAAACAAAGATTTCGCCACGTCAGACAAGTTCTGAGGTTCGATCTGTATATTGCTGTAGTGACAGGTTGTCCGCCCATCGCCTAAATTGTAATACACTGAAACCCTCAAATCCCTTAGCTGGTTTTTACAGCATGCCCGGGAGGAGATGCAACATGAACATTCTATGTTTTTCTATCGCTCCCAGTCCAGCATAAAAGCATTTGATTTTCAAATTACAAAATAAATCAGCAAACTGTAGTAGTATTTTTTTAAATGAAATATTACGTTCTTTAGCTCTCATCTCATGGTTGGGTAATTTAAAAAATATACCCGCTATTCTTGCTTGCTTTAGCTTACTTAATACCATATAATATGGCATAGTACCGATTTTAACTACCTATGTATAGTTTATTTGTTTTAAAAATCTTAATAAAAAACATTATCTGATACCATTTTTAACTTTATGCACCCATAGCTGTAATGCGGTACATAATTCCTTGTTGTTTTATACTTAGTTATTTTAATATTATTGTCAGACGTGGCGAAACGACTTTTGGGTCGTTTTCGTTCTGTCTACCCCATTAGGGATAAAGGCGTGATTTTATGTATGTATGTATGTATGTTACTTGTTCAGTGTAATCAAACCTGTAATACCGGTTATACAATCAAGCCTGTTTTCTTTACGTTGATAAACATGCAAAATTCTTCGAAAAATAAACTATAATGTTACATGCGCTAATAAGATAAAAGAGATGTTTCATGATAAAGGCAGATCATTCATGAATCGAATGATACACGTTATATTACGAACTTATGACATGCAAGTCTTAACACGGAAACTTGCATGGAAACACAGAGCTACATTGGAGAAGAATCTGCAAGTCAATTTACCTTGCGTACTTATACAAAAATTATGAATTTCGGAGTTTTGAGTTGGACTAAACAAGTCTGTTCAGTTGTTGTTGGTACGATTTTGTATAAGCTTTCCACGTGCGTTTCCCGGTTGGCATCGGGCGCTTTTCCACTAGACGGCACGTCAACGGCAACGGTGACGGCACGGCGACGATCACATGACAATATCTATGGGAATCGATGACATGCCATGACGGTGCCAAGTGGAAAAGCGTGTCATATAATTTCATTGATTTTCATACATTATCTCACCTAAGATATCGTCGACGTGCCATCGCCGCGTTGCCGTTGACGTGCCGTCTAGTGGAAAAGCGCCCATCCGCTGGTATAAAATCGTTTTTTCTCCTGTAAATATACTTAGATGGACAACAAAACATTTTCTTTCTTAGTAAGTACGTAAAATTTATTATCTTTTAAATATTTTAAAGCTGTATTGGCGCGTAGTCTTGTTTAATCTGGGTCTGTGTACGGAAATGACATGCAGTAAACATAAAATATCAAGTTAATACGTCTTCAAGGCCGCCTTTAATGGGAGGTCGACATCAATTTCGCGCTCCAAGAGGAGTTGCGTGCATAAGAATAAATTACAGTGACGTATAGTTTATATTTGTTTACAAATTGATAGCAGATTATAAATGAACCTTATAATCGAATAATAAAGAGCTGATTAAAATATAAGGCATCACTATTTTAAAAAACATGACGTTAACTCAAAATTGCTATTCTGTTTCTATTAAACTGATTTCTCATCAAAAATTTCCTTTGGCTCCAGGTCAGATGAGCAGGGCATAGTGATGAAGATCTACGAAGGCATGCTGGTCACGGCCGAGATCGTCCTGCTCATCATCAGGATGCAGCTGACCTGGCTGTACTGCGTCTACAAGTTCTTCGTTCCTCCAGAGCCGAAGAGCGCAGAGGCATTTTTATACCAAATAATGTGTTAAGATGTAGCATGATGAATCGTACTCGCTTCGCTTGCGATACGAGTTACTATACTTCGACCAGTACGTGAAATCTATTGAACACTCACTCGTATCTGAAGGCTTTGCCTTTGTCAGCCTTGATCGTGTCCACGGTCTCCTGGTTGCCAGTGGGGTTGATGTCCACGCAGATGATGGTGCCGCCGAGCCTGCCCAGTCGCAGCGCCACCTCCCGACCCATACCGTGACCCGCGCCAGTGATCTGGGGATATTACATTCTTCTTTAGAAAATATAGTCTATGCTAAGCAAAGCCATCACGAGGCTTGCGACAATCCTCTTACAGTTAGTCCGGCACCAAATTAATTTCGTGTTCCACATATGCATGGGATTGTCAATGTTTTTAATGGCTTACGCTGAGAGAGTGAGATCACTCCTCAATCATCAGGCTCAAGAGCAAAAAAACTATATCAGCCCATATTGAACTGGGAGTGATATAAACTTCAAATGCTGCCTTTCTTCCCAGGTGCACATAAAAACCAATAGAGGCATCCGTGAGCTACTTTCTTTTGTGCTGCTATAAAACACATCAAGTTGAAACTTACAAGTATAACCTCTCCCTCCACGCTCTTCGGCTCTGGAGGAACGAAGAACTTGTAGACGCAGTACAGCCAGGTCAGCTGCATCCTGATGATGAGCAGGACGATCTCGGCCGTGACCAGCATGCCTTCGTAGATCTTCATCACTATGCCCTGCTCATCTGACCTGGAGCCAAAGGAAATTTTTGATGAGAAATCAGTTTAATAGAAACAGAATAGCAATTTTGAGTTAACGTCATGTTTTTTAAAATAGTGATGCCTTATATTTTAATCAGCTCTTTATTATTCGATTATAAGGTTCATTTATAATCTGCTATCAATTTGTAAACAAATATAACTATACGTCACTGTAATTTATTCTTATGCACGCAACTCCTCTTGGAGCGCGAAATTGATGTCGACCTCCATTAAAGGCGGCCTTGAAGACGTATTAACTTGATATTTTATGTTTACTGCATGTCATTTCCGTACACAGACCCAGATTAAACAAGACTACGCGCCAATACAGCTTAAAATATTTAAA
Organism: Scrobipalpa atriplicella; assembly: GCA_029255725.1. NCBI lineage: Eukaryota > Metazoa > Arthropoda > Insecta > Lepidoptera > Gelechiidae > Scrobipalpa > Scrobipalpa atriplicella. Next base: position 15,158 of record JARACY010005756.1, on the reverse strand, counting down.
AGATAATAAATTTTACGTACTTACTAAGAAAGAAAATGTTTTGTTGTCCATCTAAGTATATTTACAGGAGAAAAACGATTTTATACCAGCGGATGGGCGCTTTTCCACTAGACGGCACGTCAACGGCAACGGCGATGGCACGTCGACGATATCTTAGGTGAGATAATGTATGAAAATCAATGAAATTATATGACACGCTTTTCCACTTGGCACCGTCATGGCATGTCATCGATTCCCATAGATATTGTCATGTGATCGTCGCCGTGCCGTCACCGTTGCCGTTGACGTGCCGTCTAGTGGAAAAGCGCCCGATGCCAACCGGGAAACGCACGTGGAAAGCTTATACAAAATCGTACCAACAACAACTGAACAGACTTGTTTAGTCCAACTCAAAACTCCGAAATTCATAATTTTTGTATAAGTACGCAAGGTAAATTGACTTGCAGATTCTTCTCCAATGTAGCTCTGTGTTTCCATGCAAGTTTCCGTGTTAAGACTTGCATGTCATAAGTTCGTAATATAACGTGTATCATTCGATTCATGAATGATCTGCCTTTATCATGAAACATCTCTTTTATCTTATTAGCGCATGTAACATTATAGTTTATTTTTCGAAGAATTTTGCATGTTTATCAACGTAAAGAAAACAGGCTTGATTGTATAACCGGTATTACAGGTTTGATTACACTGAACAAGTAACATACATACATACATACATAAAATCACGCCTTTATCCCTAATGGGGTAGACAGAACGAAAACGACCCAAAAGTCGTTTCGCCACGTCTGACAATAATATTAAAATAACTAAGTATAAAACAACAAGGAATTATGTACCGCATTACAGCTATGGGTGCATAAAGTTAAAAATGGTATCAGATAATGTTTTTTATTAAGATTTTTAAAACAAATAAACTATACATAGGTAGTTAAAATCGGTACTATGCCATATTATATGGTATTAAGTAAGCTAAAGCAAGCAAGAATAGCGGGTATATTTTTTAAATTACCCAACCATGAGATGAGAGCTAAAGAACGTAATATTTCATTTAAAAAAATACTACTACAGTTTGCTGATTTATTTTGTAATTTGAAAATCAAATGCTTTTATGCTGGACTGGGAGCGATAGAAAAACATAGAATGTTCATGTTGCATCTCCTCCCGGGCATGCTGTAAAAACCAGCTAAGGGATTTGAGGGTTTCAGTGTATTACAATTTAGGCGATGGGCGGACAACCTGTCACTACAGCAATATACAGATCGAACCTCAGAACTTGTCTGACGTGGCGAAATCTTTGTTTAAATCGTTGACGCTCTGCCTACCCCATTAGGGATAAAGGCATGATTTTATGTATGTATGTATGTAAAATCAAACCGTATAAATAAACATGAGCTGTGCTGTAGACAATTATACATTTTAAATACAAATTGGTGAAACCATTAGCAACAATGTGTTTACATTTATAATAGAATATTTTAGATGAAGTAGTTACTAAGTTAAATGTTGTCAGTCAGCTGTTTTTCTAAAAAAAAAATATTACAAGCTGTACCAAGATGTCATTCTAAACTGTTTTTTTTTTTAGTGAATTCTTATTTTTTTTTGTACATTCGTTAGATCAATAAACAGGAATAAATTCGAAGTAGGACATTTTGAAAGATTTTATAATAAATAATTCACGATCCGTGAATGTATTGGTCCCTATAAATTGTATCTTTTCGAGTGCGTTTTCGAGTTGACGAACAACCCGATAAACTCCAGTGTCAGAGTTTAATATACCTATTAATCCCTATTCTAATTACTACTATTTCAGTATTTCGTTTATATTTCTATTGCCTATTGTTAATTGGCTACTTTCCAACTTGTCAAATCAGCAACTTTTTATGAAATGTCAAAAACGCTTTTTTTTATGAAAATAGTAAATTATGACGTCACATTTTAGTAAATATTGACTAATCAAATCAATAACTTATATACTTTTAATTCGATTATTAAAATCTAAATGTGCATTTTTTTTTAATGATGAATGAAATCCACAATATTTTTAGCCATTAATTTTAAGTATAAACGTTTTGAAATTTTTAAGCTACCCAGTCAAGTACCCAATTATCTAATAACTAAAAATTACTACCAGCCCGTGTCGTGTGAACATGTTTTTTTTTAAGTTGTTTATTATTTTTATCTCTGGTTTAATTCGTCAACAGCTGATCCGCCATCATTAAAATCAAGATTGTCGGCATGACACACCGGTCGATGACCTCACCAACCACTATGTGTGTAGGTAAGTACGTATATGTAGGCACATTCCAGGAAATACATCTCTTCCTTCTTCAATATTTGGCTATCATCCAACGTACTTATCCATACTCATAAGTTATGTACATAGGCTCGTATTTATAAAGCGATCTCAAGATTGAGAGCAATATTGAGTGCGGATTTGACAGATAATTTTGTACTGGAATGACATTTCTGGTACGAACTCAAACTCGCTGTCACTCTTGAGAGCTGATTATAAATACGGGCCTAAGAAAATCAAACAACCTGTAAGTATTATTAGATTTTAGGATTTCCTTATTAGAAAATTCAACCGCAGACAGGATCTTTGACAGGACTGAATTTTGGATTTGTTGTTTCTCATATTTTTGATCCTATCAATTTGACAATTTTGGAGGCAAATATATAAGCTGATGCGCACAAAATCACTAAATCTTGATTAAAATTGTCACCTATCATTGCTATCGATTCGTGGAGGGAGAGCATGACTTATACTTTACTAAATCTTAACCAAAAGTTGTTGCCGTCACTTTCTGTTCTGTCAGGATAGACAATGACAGGTGATCATTTTAGTCAAGATTTTGTGATTTTGTGCGCATACGAATCGATACCACTTTCTACCATGAGACAACAGAAAGGGACAGCAATAATTTTAGTTAAGATTAAGACATTATATTGCTATAGTGACGCGTTGTCAGCCCATCGCCTAAATTGCAATACACTGCAAGATCCCTTAGCTGGTTTTTACAGCATGCCCGGGAGAAGATGCAGCTGGCACATTCTATGTTTTTTTATCACTCCCAGTCCAGCATGGAATTACACTATACAAAACTTACGGGTAATAAGTACACTCGTGGCAACCGTTGAGATCGAAATACCAACACCGATCACAATCCACTAAACGCATGCTCTATTCACTTCCTGATATCTAATCAATATTTAGTTTGATCCACTAGATGTATGACATGAATTTATAATCTCTTGTGTTGTGTATGACTAATGGCGTCAAAGATGATGTAATTTGACAAGTCTTTGTTTGTAAACTACCTGCAATTGTTGTTTATTTGACTTGTTTACGGTTCCTTACCACTTCACCACTCTAAAACTACTTTTAAACATAGAACATGAATTGATTGAAGTCCCTAAAATTCATAATACTATCAAGAACAAATACCAAAAAGACAACACATCACTGAAATGTATGAACAAAATACTAATGTCTATATTTCATCCTATTTTGTGAACTATGCTCTTGTACCGCCTACGTTGGTCCATCAATATACCTAATGTCCATATTCGTTAGTTTTATTAATTTTACTAAAATTGTTATTCGCATCCTAATTTTTTATGTCACGACACGAAGCAGAAACTTTCGCACTCAAATAAAAAATCCCTATATATTTGGTTTAGTTTGAATTATAATGATTACCATCAAATATTTAAACTACTGATTTTAACTAGTTATATAGCACCTTATACATATTGTTTGTTTTCCTTATTTTTTTTTCTTGCTACCTACTTTTACTACATACTTACTTTTTACTACTATTTTCTACATACCTGATGATACCTGTCATTCTACTTATAGGTACTTGAGCCAAGATAATACATTGGAATTGTCCTCAGTTGACAGAAGCCATATAACCAAAAAATTGAATTGAAAAAAAAGATTAGTACATTACATTTGATATGGTAGGTACTTGAGCCAAGATTCACATTTGATATTTTTTTAACGTTCTAGTTACATTTATTATCACGCCTGTATCCCTAATGGGGTAGGCAGAGCGTCAACGACCCAAATAAGGGACATTCCACGTTTGACAAGTTCTGTATATTGCTGTTGTGACAGGTTGTCAGCCCATCACCTAAAATAACAATATACTGAAACCCTCGAATCCCGTAGCTGGTTTTACAGCATGCCCGGGAGGAGATGCAGCTGGCACATTCTACGTTTTTCTATCACTCCCAGTCCAGCATGGAAGTATAGGGTTTCTATTACAGTATTTTAGCTATTGATTAAGAGCTGTGAAATGTGACCTATTTTCTTGATAATTATAGGTAGGTACCTAAATAAAACAAAGGATTATGAAAGAAAATCTTTCGTGAATCGATTGCGTGTTCTAAGACTTTTGATAATGCTATGCAGTTATTAAAATCACATTAGTCTGTCATAAATGTATAACCACCTGCGCCGGAGTTGATTTTCCACGTGTATGAACACATTATACCCGAGATGATCGATTACAGAACCTCCCACAGACGATCGCTGGGGTTGCAACACCGGCTTTCGAAATGGCAACTCTTAGCTCAAACTTAGCATTGACATGATTCTATGTTTTTATTACTTCATTTGCTTGCATACTTTTGGAGGTTTGGTTAAAATACAAAGATTCTGTGGTGTGGTGGGTTGGAGTTTCACAGTAAAAATCTAATTATTCATGAAATTATAAGTTTTATTTAGAAAGCAAAGGTGAAAGGACTCATTAGAAAATATGATTAGCTTTTTAATTAGGTACCTACCTACCATAAAATATTTTTTTTATAAAAAAATATGCGTAAAAAAATTAGGGTCGAACTCCTTTTGTTTGTACGGGTACAATGCTCAAATGACGTAAAAGGTTTAGCAGGATGTCAAATAAACTTTTGCTTTTTATTCTAAACTTCGTTGTGGGTTGTGGTAGAGTAAATAAAAAAAAAAACATGAAAATTATAAAAAGGGACATTTTTTGGTTAATGGTATTTTTAAACGGAATACAATGCAAATAACACAATTGTTTCATAAATATTTAAAGGTTCAATAATTGCATTGCATTTTTTTTGTTTTACGTACGTAAGTACATAATATGTTAATACTTTTGAATGATTGTCATAATGATAATATATTTATTGACTTACTCTTGTGATAGAATGTCGATTCTCCTCCGCCTGGTAGCCATAAACGTTCTGTTATACCACATTTGACGAAGTTACTAGAACCAGACAGGTTTTACGAAACCACTTCACTTTAACACTATCACGTAAAAGCCGGTTCCGAACAATATATTCCAGCTTTATTATATGGTATTTCTTACACAATTATAATTGTAATGAAATATATAATATAATATTATGTACCTATAATAATAGCCACTGTAATTAAATATAATTGGTATCTTACTTCAATAAATAGTTAAGTAATTTATTGCGTATTGAATCCAATAATAAGTACCTAGGTACCTACGGCCCAAACATCATAATTATTCAAAAGTTCCAAATATATAATTATGGAGAAAAACCTGTTTTAATTACCAAAAAATATGTAAACACACATCCTTAGACAGGTTAGAAGATTTTGGGAAATACTTAACTTAATATTTGCGTTATCTGCAAAATATTATACATCTATAATGAAGTGAAAAAGTATAAATTGTGTGTAAGAAATACCAAATAATAAAACCCTTACACAGAAACCACAAACGACGCGGTGCACTCCAGAGCTGCACTTTCACTAGTGCGCCGGCTGAGCACTGCAATTGCATAATTAGCGGAAATGCTAGAAAATTACGTATGTTGACGACTTGATCAACTGCAGACAGACTGCACCGCTTGTTAGGTCATAGATCATCACGTAAGGTTTCATTATCATCGGTAATTTACATTTGTATATTACATTGGTAGTGAACTAATAAAATAAAATAACCTTTCTTGTCAACTGTCAAGTCGTGGTAAAGTAATGCATGTTATTTTTAAAATAAAAATGCATTTTTATGTAAAAACATTGACACGGGAATTGCTTCCTTGAAAAACTGTCCATCACTTTACCCTGCAATCCTTACCCTGTCTGACAAACTTCGATCTCTTATTTATTTCAACTTCATTCGCTTAGTGCCATCCAATATGGCATGTAATTTTATATTAACTTTTTTCAGGGTCAAAAATATTAAAAGTATTTTTGAATTGACAGCCCCCACAGCCTAGTTGGCAGTGTATCTGCCTGCTACGCAGAGGGTCCCGGGTTCGATTCTCGGCCGGGGCAGACAGGATATGTCTGTTTCTGGGTCTGGGCGTTCTTTGTGGTTGTTTCTGTGTATGTCCATGGCACCCCGATACAGGGAATCCTAGTGGGGGCTATGAGTGTGGTCGTGTTTGTTTGTTTGTTATTTCAAAAACAAACAATGTCAAAATGTTTAAAAATAGAAATGGCGTCCTTGAGCCTAACAACAAAAGTCAATGTCAAATATCATCGCGGCGAGGTCAACGCGCGCGCTTTAGTACCCGCGCATGCGCTGTCAGGTAAATAGTGTGTAATCGCCATTATGCCTTTCTTACTATGCAAGCAATGTATGGTTCCTTCCTCCAGCCTAGATTCTGCCTGAATTGATATTACTTTATTCCTGCCTCCAATGAGCTATTGATTTAATAATGGAGAACAATGATAATGAATAATAAATGCACCAAACGATTTAAAAAAAAAAAACGTTGATTTCGAATTACAATTACTAATTTCGGCGATAAAAAATAAAATAAAATAACGGAATTGTATAGGCATTAACAGACTGTGAATGACACTAAAGTAGGTATATGTATATTTAATTTGTCTGTATTCAAAAACAATTGTACTCTATTTTTTAAAAGACGGATGAGCTGAATATTCATAACTTAAATGTATTTTGAGCTTGAACAAAATGGTTTAATCTTAAAATTACTATATTGCATTGTTTAAGGTCTAAAGAGAATTGCTGTCCTTTGCAGTTGCGAGTAGTAAATTTTATACCAGAACCTAAAAAATGCTGTTTTGATAAGATCACATTTTTATTTATGCTCCTTGGTTAAAGGCTGACCACATGCAATAAAAATCTATTGCATAGCAACAACTGGTTAAATATTTCGCAATTATGTAATTTATTAAGCGTACAGTAATAGATATTTTTAAATTGTTTAAAAATAGAAAAAAATATCAGTATGAATGATTATATTTAACAAGTTATTCAGAACAGAACTCATACTCGTTGACTTATCTAAAGTTATGTTATGACATTCTTATCTTAGTAAGGCTATTTATAACAGTAACAAGATTTTACTTGGTACTTATTATTTATTTTTTAAATACTTTAAAATAAATCTTTTATATTAATCACCTAAGACATAAAATAAATTCAAATTAATAGTGATAATAATCTGCTCGTAGATTTAACTTAGCCTAACAAAAATTTCACACAGTTTTAGAAATGTACAAATAAATTAAATTTAATAGTAATATAAGCCTCCCTGTTTCATTAGAAAATGCACCATGTCATTTTTGAATATTAAAGAACACTCCCGAAATTTGTGGAATATTCTGGAACATTGTGTATTATGTGAAGCTACCTTTTAATAGGGGTGTATAAAGCAAGATCTGTCGTGGGTTCTAATCTATCTTTCACGTTTACTGGAAACATTCCGAAAAATTCTCGAATGTTATGAAATGAAATGAAATGTTCAAGAATACACTCGAATGATGTGAAATTTTTTAGAACATAGAAGAGTATTCGAAGCCTTCTTTGTATGCATGGGGGGATACCTATTATTAGGGGTAAAAGATTCGTCGCGGGATGGTCGTGGGTCGTGGGTTCGGACGTTCGGGAACATTCCCGAACATTCCAACGGGAAAAATTATTTAGCTGCAGGTGTAACCGCAGGCCGGCAAGCTAGTTATAGAAACTTATAAATCGACTTCACAATTTAAACATTCAAATGGTTTACTGCAGATGATAAGAAATCACATGTACTTAGGAATTTCTTAGATATATCCACAAAGCGCTATTTATTTTGCAAATTTTGCACCATTATGAGAACTAGAAAGCGGATAAATATTATCTACATTCTTGTGGTAAATTAATACAAACGGTATGTAATAATACCTTCAAATAATATATAGGAAAATCCCATTGGAAAATCCAGACACAACAAAGACATTTTGTCAGAGACTGCATATGCATTAATATATTCACGGCGCAGGGATCGAATCGAACCAGCGCCCTTCATTAAATAAGGCTGGGTCAATACCCACTGATTAGAATCCAGTCAAAACAACCACTATCTGTTTGTAACTGTAACAATACTTGCTTCACATATAAATTAAAAACCATAATTTAATTGACTTGGTAACTTGACAACACGATAATATACCAGGAGTTAAAAAAATAGCTGAACATATTTTAGGGTGTGATTCTACCCTACCCATGAAACTGAACAACTTTCCCCAAGGAACATAGGTCGAAATATGAAAAAAAAATTGCCCCTTCCATACAAATGGTGTCAGCGGCTCGAGTCTGTTTGTATGGGACGGCCAATTTTTTCAGTTTCATAGGTAGAATCACACCCTAAAATATGGTCAGCTATTTTTTGAAAACCCTGTATATATTTTTATGTATGTTTAGTATTAGTTTTAACAGATATAATTTCAATAGTGATAATACGAGAACAAACAGATTATATTATTATCTACATTGGTATTTTGTAATCAATTAGTACCTAATTAGTTGCGATAGTGACAGATTATCATACTTACACGAACATAAAACCAAGATTTTCATATTGCTTAAATGTATACTATAATTACTTTTTCAAATTTCAGTAATTCAATTCTTCGATTAGTACCTACATTACTGGAATCATTGGGGATGGACATAAGATGCCATCTCTGCCTACTTTGAATGATATTAATTTCATTAATTTAGCCTTAAAGGCTTTCAAAAATACACATAGTTTCAATAATACCTAATTATTAATCGTAGGTATACTTACCATGGCGCTTTTTCAATTAAAGTTTGTGTTGCTCCATTTTTGTTCGTAGCTGAAGTGGTTGCCATTTTGAAAACTGAAAATGAAAATAATAAAACACTAAAACACTTTAAAGTAGGTAACTGTTCAACATTTTAATTCATATTTTAGCAAGTAGCACATTGACATCAGTTGACTGCTGAAGCTGATAATGATAACCTAATAAAATGTTTGCCAGTACTGAAATAACACTGGCCGCAAAACATAAACACAAAACAAGAACTTACCTAAAAAGTGGCGAGAAAACTATTGAGATCAAACACTGGCAACTAATAGAAAAAATTGAACTTAAAAAAGAAAACAAAATGATAATTTGAAAAAGGAAACGCGTCCGTTTCCCCGCGGCCGGCGCGAAAGACTGACGTTTGTTTTGTTCGCGATCCGCTCGAAATGGGTCGCCTCGCCGGTCGTGTCGTGTCGTCCAACTGCGATAATACTGGCCACATGGAAGCCATCTATTCAGTAACAGTAGCACTGATCCGGTATCGTATACAACACGCTTATACTACGTATGTTTATAGTGAAATGTCTTAGCAAGCAAGCAATGTAACGTAAATAAAATTCATTGAGCAGGTTAGGTAGGCGCGTATCAAAATATCGAGTCCATAGGTTAGAAATACGGAAATACTCTACACTCATGAGCTTTAGATATGTTATTTTTTTATCTTTAAATACTTTAAATCCGCTGTCTTTTATACAATTATGTACTTAATTGCAATGATTATTTATTCAAGAGTACTTGCGCATCAGAAAATAATATATTCTATACTTTTTTTTACTTTTGAGTTCTGTTTTTTTTTTTAAAGTATTACTTATACTTATTTAAAATTATATACTGATTACATTATTAATTGTTTATCGCCAATTTTATGTACTTTTTAAAGAGCCATCCTAGTTTGTCATTAGGTCATTACATCTATGTATGTACCTTGAGCATATCATTATAGCTTATCTTTAAATGACATGCATTTATTTTGTTTAAAAAATTGCTTGTAAACATATTAAAATTTATAAATTAAAATTTCAATCTATAATCTATAATAATCATAATAGTCATATAAATATTATGAATTATGAAACAACATTAACATAAATAGTGTTTTCCGGTTCACAACCATGAAATAAAACTTTGTTTATAAATATTTGCATGACATAAAGGTAAAAGAGAATTATTTTGTTAGGCCGGAGCCCACCAACAGTTTAGACTAGCTGTTTACAGATAGTTTATTGCTAAACTTTCTTGAAAACTTGGTTAATACTTTCGTTCCCTCCAGATTCCTTGCCTAAACCATGCCTAAACCTATGATCGACCAATCGGGTCAAGCCTTGATTATATATTCTGTGGCTATGATAAAAGGACATTAATGATACTCCTTTGAGCGTTTTATCGTTCAAGCAGTTATCATTCAAAAAAATATTTGACCTACTTTCATGATCACCCTTTTTTTTGTCCATTGCAGTCTCAGATGAAAATCTTTTTGTGATTAAAAAGTGAGTATCAGGCTCATAATAAAAACTCTAAGGTAACCTACCTATTTATTTAGTATCAGGAACTTTAAAAGCAAAAAGATTTTATTATGACTGATTATGATTATTAATTTCTATCGTTTCATTACGAAGTTCAAAGAGGTCTCTAATCTAACTTCTGATCATTCATGAAGATTATTTTTATTATTTTTACTTATAAAGTTAACTAGTTTATGTAAATTAATGTTATAAAATGAAATATTTTACAGTAAATCCTTTTTTGATTTATACTGCTAGCAGTTATTTTATCTATGGCCTGTGACATTGTGTCATTTTACTTTCTGTCAAGTGTGTCCGTTTGGTTTGTTTCAAAGGATTTTCCGTATTATTTTGATTTATAATTTGCCAATAAGAATACCAATCCTATATGAAATAATCCTCAAATACAACCGTGTGAGATATTCAAGTAGACAAAGGACTCAATGGATAAAATATACAGAATGAAGCACCAGTAGCCAAAAAATCAGACGAAGAGCAACCTTGCCCTTTATAAACAAGATTTATAATTTTGACAAATTACTTTATTTATTGGTTTATAAAATAATAACTAATTTGTTCTTAACATGTTGTATAATTTGTGTAATAAATAATAAATTATTTTCTGTACGTAACAACCACTTCAAATATAAAATCGAGAGAACCATTTCATCACCATACAAAACACTTTTCTTCTGTCATGTGGGTTTCGAGTCGATAGACCCGATGAATCCTGGTGTTAGCATTGTGAACCACCTAATAGCACAGCTAAATAGGCCTCTCACATGGTTTGTGTAACAACTACTATATCGAAGACAGCAACCAGGACCGACGGCTTAACGTGCCCTCCGAAGCACGGAATTCTTTTTCAAAACACTGAAAAACAAAAAGGAATTTCAGAAAAAAATATTACGAATATAGGTACACATAGTTATCTATATCTCTATGACATTTTTGCCCATTTAGAAAAAGCATGGAGCAAAAGATCTGGAACGACTGTGGCAGATAGTCAGAATCAGTAATTAGACCAAGAAAGCAAAATGTCTGGTTTATTTAATTGTCAAGAAGGGCTTCAGCCTATATTGCTTTAACCAAACTGGGGAGAATCTCAATGAGAAATAAATAGATAATATCATGCTCAGACCAACAGACCGCAGAGGCAGTTCATCATCATCAGCCACAACAGTCCACTGCTGGACATAGGCCACCCCAAAATTGGGGGTATATGCCATACTCACCACGCTTGGCAGGCGGGTATAACAGGGAACGCTGCTGCCCATTCCCTGGATTAATCCTTTAGTCGCCTTTTACGACACCCGCAGGAAGTGATGCTATTCTAATCCGGCACCACACAGGCAAGGCAGTTACTTAGGTATTAACTTAGTTGTAAATACCTCTGTCTCAATACTTTCTTTTCTTTTGTAAACAACGTTATTATTTGTTATCTTCTTAAAGGCTGGAACAAGATACAAATATTAGGAATATAATCGAATAACAACTAAATCACAATTAATTAGGTTCCTATACGCACAAGCAGCATAAAATGAAGGAACTTCTAACTTCTAAAAACAAATTATTGGGTCCTATACCTATACAAAATATTCTTCTTCGAGTCTAAGTGTGACCCGATGAACTCTGATGTCAGAGTTTTTAAATCGTCTCCTAGTTCCCAGCATTATATGCGTCTGCCATAGGAATCAAATCAACTTCAATACATTGTTTGCGGAATAGCTAAAATACATACAGTACACGCGACAAATAAACGTAGGTGTAGCGTATTATAGGGATTTGTACATCATCTTCCCAAAACAGAAAGCAGCAGCAATGTCCACTTCATCCTTTAGTCCGTGCTAATAATAATAAAACATACAAATAAATATTAAAATATGATAGGTAGGTATCAACTTGAGAAGCCCGGATGATGTAGGAAGCCCAGATGGTGTAGTGAATAGGGCCGCGGCCTCCTTGGCAGGAGGTCAAAGGTTGTGTAACCTAATCTAAGATTAGGTCTGGTTTCCCTTCTGGGTTGCGGAAGGCTAGGAAGATGATGATAGGTATCAACTTGAATAGCATTTTTGCAGAAGGGCTAAATAATCTTGGATGCAGGTGAATGAAATCTATCGCAAGTTCTTTCAGTACCTACCTAGGAATAGTTACTAATTTTGTACCTATATTTCGTTTATTACTATGGTATATCATGATTTAACATATCAAACTTTACTTACGTGTTTGTTTATGTTTACATATTGTAGGTCATTCATTATTGTTGAACATCATAGGTACTATGATCACAGTCACTAAAAATGTTTATAAAACTTTGAACTTTTTGGGTTTGTTCTAGAGATTCCAATTTGCTGTTTTTATTTCTGCATTCAAAGTTTCTGTCTGTGCTTTGTATTTTTCAGAAAAACGATTTTAAATTTAAATACGGCCCAAATAAAAATGACAATAGATGTCATTTATGGACGTATGTCACCATGGTTGCCTTGCCAACGGGATGGTTAAAGCTAAACTCGTGTCATGTATGATTAACCCCTCGTAAACCATTAGGTAACGCAAACCACTCGTAAACCATTTGTAAACAGATGGTTTCCCATACAAAAATGCCTAAAAAAGATGGTCGTGGGATCGAAATTTTTGACACACTGTTTATCTTCTCATAAACTCGTTTATAAATTGATGGGACCGCCCCTTAGTGGTTTGAATACCGGCCTTGTCTAGCTTAATTTTTTCTATAGGTGTACTTTATAATAATTTTAGCTTGTATACCTTCATTATAATGACACGTTACATTTACAAAACAATAAAAAGACACACATTTATTTTTTTATAATTTTACCTATATTTGTTTACTAATTTCTTCACATGTTACTTCTATCTGACAAAATTTTAGCACTTTATTAATTAACAATACAAAATATTAATTACAAAATATTTTTAATAAAATTCATTAATTCTTAGTTTTGCAAATTCGAAAAATTGAAAAGTACCTTACCTACTATCTTAATTTTAATTAATTGTAAGACTATGCAATATGTTACTGTCATGTGAAGTTTTCTTGCACCAATATGTTTGGTTGGCCAATCGCAGTGGCCAATGCCCAGTGGCTGCTTTGCCTTGGTAAACTCTTTCACACGATAATGTAGCCTTGAGATTAATGCTGATAACAAATAATTTATCTTCTATATAATTATATTTATAGTTACTCATCAAAAGTTAGCAGTGCGCAATTTTATTTTTCACAAAATGTAAATATAAAAGTTTGTCATTTTGACAAAATGTCAATGAGCATAATTGCTTGCCTACAAATTGGTGTTCGGCCCTAATGTTTAAATGGAAAGTTTTTTCACAATTTTTTATTACTAACATTTTAAGCAAAGCTCTTAAATTTATGATGATGATGATACGTCCTATAGAAAGTATACGAAAAAATTCTTACTTACATTGTTGTTGAGATCATCAATGCATGCATGAAGGCAGCCTGACAGTGGGAGGGCGCGCCTAAAACGCCATTATTACATTCAAAATAACTGCTTATGGTCTGGAGACCGATCGCATGTTGGACAGTTAATATAAAAAAGAAAAGAAAAAAAAAACAAAACAATGCATCAGCGTACTATGTCAAGCAAATTATAAGAGTCCGTCGTGTCGGAGGTCAGAGGTCACTGAACCTGATAAAAAACAGTGCTGTAGGTATCTTGTAGCGGGCCGTTGCATGGCAATTTATTGTGTTATTTGATAAGTTCAACCTTTTTGACCCGGAACTGAGTTGGTTTGGAGTACAGCTGGAATTTTCTGGCAACCTTTCGTGATGCAAGGCCATCGAGTGCTTCCCAATTTGGAATATATTAAATCTCTATGTAAGTAAGAGAAACAGACAGTGAAAAGTTATTGTATTGGGTTTTCACTGACGTAACGCTTTCACTCCTTCAATGAATTTTCTTTGTAAGCCCAGCCTACCTTAAAACTCTACAATCTAATTTCTAGCGGTTCACCCCTGTAGCATAAGAATAAATAATATAAGTTATTTTTATTATTTATTCTTATGCCTGTAGTCCAATCCGACAACTGTAACAAAGGCTTGCCATATCGACCAAAATGGACTAAGATGGAAGGTTTCTTTTGAGCTACGTCGCGAACTCTGTCTCGCTCGGTCACCACTTTGACTGTCTAGAGTATAGGTCTAGAGTCACGAGTCAACTCATAGCAAATTGGAAAATGTACAACAAGTAGGTATAGTTTGAGTAACTTCCGAAGGTTACCAAGAAGCGTTGCTTACTTCCACTTGTCAGCTACCAGCTACCTTCCCCGCCATCTTGCTTGGCGACCTTGCGAGTGAATGTACGGTGTGCCGAATTGTGCAGCGACCGGCAACACGCTGCTTTCTAGTCCAAGGTCAGCCTTGTTTGTATTGCTGTGATGAGGACGGTTTGTATTGGGTACTTCCACGTGTCAGCTACCTGCTACCTACCCCGCCATCTTGCTTGGTGACCTTGCAGGTGAATGTACGGTGTGCCGAATTGTGCAGTGACCAGCTGCTTTCTAGTCCAAGGTCAGCCTTGTTTGTGTTTGTATAATTGGCT
>JARACY010005755.1:0-20412 GCA_029255725.1 Scrobipalpa atriplicella | reverse complement strand
GCATTATTCCGTAGTGAAGTCCAACGAAAACATATGTTAGACTAATCTAAGTCTACAGTGCGCATCATAGGCCCGCAGGTTGCCTGAGCAACCTTTTCGAGTTTGCGAGTATATTTAGTTCTTGCGTCTCTAATGTCTCTATTATAATATGAAATTCTAAGGAGATCAATGGAGATGATTGTCAAAGAGCATTCGCGAGCAGATTTCATTTATATTAAATTGAACCAATCGGCCGCCAATTCGCGAGCAGATTTCAATTATATTAAATTGAACCAATTGGCCGCCAATTGTACTACTTTTCTGTTTATTTAATTTGTAATTTCTGTGTTTTTGTGCAATAAAGTGTATTGTATTGTATTGTATATTCAATACATGCAGCGATGATTAGTTGACACAAAACAGTAGGTACCCATTGGTCGGGTTGTTTCTCTCTGCGACAAAATTTGTTGTCCCATTCCATTGAGGACACATTTTATGAACTTTCCTGATGGACTATATAAACTTTTGAAAGCTTAACAATTTAATTCAGCCTTTTGTGGAAGTCGAAAATCGTATGTTGCAAAAGTCGCTCATCTAAGTTTAAGAGCTAAGAGCTCTTAAAGATTTCTAAGTAAGTGTTATGATAATCTATCTTTTAATTTTCTTATTTCTCTCTTTCTCTTTGTGAATGTGTTTTGATTAGAGTATTTGGAGGCAAGTTACTTATCAGCTACTTCGTGTTTCACGCCAAATTAAGCCATTTTTTTTACTAACTATTTATTTTAATTAATAAATTTACTAACTAAACTTTTACTATATAATATTTTTTGTCTCGTGTAACATCGTTGCTCTATCACCCGAGAGTCTGCATCTGCAGGACGTATTTTTTTTTTTACCCATGGTCTTCATCAGATAGAAGTATTATAATTTACATTGTGATATTTATGTTGCAATGTGGAATCACCCAGCTGTTCTGATAGAGATCACGCATTCCACTCATTGATGACACGCGTTAATTAATCCCAACGACCAATGAATTCATTAGAACCTCAATCACTATGTCTATCTCAGAAATCTTAGTATCTTCAGTATTTATTATCTTAGATTATACTGTATCGTTATTATTGGGTATCTTTGTGTTTTGTCAATGAATCGAATGCCTTTGAGGATTTTGTAAAGTTACTCCAACGACGGCTATAGTATCAATTACTATCTTTATCTGGCAAATTTTAGATTATTCCTACTGTATCGTTATAATGTAGTATATATACTAGCTATTTATTTTCCATCGATATGTCAGAATATTTTTAAAAGAAGCTCGCACCTTTAGCAACTTTGATTCGCTTAACTCTATGTTAGATAACATATTATACAGGGTGTGAAAAAAAGTACAGCGTTCCTTCAAACCACGTGTTCTACTAATGATAAAAAACAACTTACTCGTAAAAAAAATGTTGCCTCTTGCCATACAAAAATGCTCATCTCATCTACAATTTTGTATTAGAGGCAATTTTTTTTTACGACATAAAATTGTTGTGCTTTGCGAAAGTTGTTTAGTATTATTAGTAGAACATGTAGTTTGAAGGAACGCAGTACTTTTTTACACCCTGTATTGTTCTTTAGAAAAATAACTCATCAGATGAAATGAAAAAAAAAACCTGAGTTCCTTTTATTTTCAAAACCAATCGTTGACTTGAGCATATTGACCAAATTCATAAAAAATGCTTTATCATCCCGTTATACGCAAATCTTAAACTGCAATGGAAAAAACATTTTCTCAGGGAGGAAAATTACTTACTTCTGTATAATATAGGAAAGGAAAAGAAGGCGTTTGCAATGACAATATTAATTAAAATAATTTATTTTTCACACCAGGAATACCCCAGCAACGCAAATGAAGGACGTAAGGCTTACAGGGTCAATTAGTTATGCAAAGGGACTTTACAGGCAGCGCATAACGTTTAATTTTAGAATAAGGAAAGAAACTGTGTTTCAGTAGAATAATTCCCAAGAAGTATAATTTATACTTGCAACTGTTGGCACTTACCAAGAAGTACTTACAAGTACAATTCACTCGTAACTTAGACGATAACTATAGAAAGAGATAAATATCTATAAATTATGGGTATTTATACATATCTGTATACTATGATAATTTACGTAGGTTCTCTAACACTATCTTAAAATGATGTCGTCAAGATACATTATAGTGATGATCTTTGTATATGATACCTATGTAAGTACTTAAGTACCTACTTACTTGCACACAATATAATATTATAGCAGAGATGGTGGCATAATACTAATTATTGTACCGTAACATAGGACTATGTTTACATACCCTGAACCTTAATCAAGTCAATTTCTATGTATGATAGGTCAATAAACGTGATGAGTAAACAAATATTCAATTGACTTGTGTTCTTACTCTATATGCTACTGCAACTACAGTCAGGGTTTTAGGGTAAACATTATGTTCCTTCAAAAACGTAACTTAGTGCCGTCTATTAGACAACTTCCCTACAGAACCCATGTTAAAACCTCAAAAAAATTACTTATTAACACGCAATGTATCTAGTTGAATGATAAAAAAAGAGCGCGTGTGCCGAGCACCCGTGTCAGAAGTGAAACTTCTTTGACATTTCTGACATCGTAACGGGACAAACGGGACAATCCAAAATCGCCTAAAGAAGTTTCACTTCAAAAACCTTTTATGAAATTTGTTTATTTGTTGATCACTTTTCAACCGATTCTTGCAAAAGCTTCCTGCGTCTAGTGTACTAATATTAAACAACACTTCGAAGACGTATCACTGCAATTAGCATATTAGCTCTAACTAGAGATAACTTAGCGTCTACATAGTCATAGAATGGACCGGGCAGGCAGAACCTCATTAAAAATTATATATCGTTACCTATGAATGACATCACACCTCATGTGAGTTTTTACACATCTTGTTAAGGACTTATGAGTAATGGCAATCTGAGTTACCTAATTTTGCTAACGAGGATTGATGATTTAATTCTGTCAGATTCGGGGAAAAAACTTCTGCCCAGGAGTTCGATTTTTTAAAAAAAACTTCATTATCTATAATTTATTTGATAAAATAATTTCTTTTTCCATTTTGTTTGGGACAGTCAAGCAATGCTAAATTGTTGACTGCCAAGTAAGATAATCCGTTCTTCAGAGGGTGCAACCGTCGATTTCGAACATCAACTGGCCTATTAGGCGATCGTTAATCGATCCAATAATCTACAAGACAAAAGCAAATTTTCAAAAGTTTTTTATTCAGCTAATTTCTAAATGATATAAATTACCCACTTTCTTCTTCTTCACTTTCGATACACGACATTAAAAATACCTGCAAATTTGTTCACAAATATAATATAACATTATCTTTTTTCTAGAATACACAATGTACAGAAAATGTATGCTGTGCCAGCGTCATGGGAATCCCCGGAAGAGGAGACGTGCCTCGTACGGCTGACGAGACCTTTGAAGAAGCGCAATCATTTCTCAAACAGTACTTCGCTTCTATCAAAAGGTGAGCTATTCTAGAATAGACAATGCGCAGACGAGGTATGCTATGCCAGCATCGTGGGCATCCCCGTAAGAGGGGAAGTGCCTCGTACTGCTGACGAGACGTTTGAAGAAGCGTAGTCTTTTCTCAAACAGTACTTGGCTTCTATCAAAAGGTGAGCTAATTCCAGCCAGAATAGACAATGCACAGACAAGGTATTTTTCGTCAGGTATTAGACTTTAAACGGAACTAAGTAAGTAGAGCGGGATACGATTCTGCGAACTCAATCATCGTCAGCTCATAGGTTTACACATCCCCACTGAAGGGCACAATCCCACCCTGGAAACGGGCGATCGGGCCTTAGTCAACCACGAGGGCCCAGTACGGATTAGCCAACAATAATCTACCCTTTTCTTGTTCTCAGAGAAAACTCAGATGCACATAGAGCAAGACTGGACGAGGTAAAGAAGGAACTGGATGCAACTGGAACCTACCATCTCAAGTCTTCAGAACTGGTCTTCGGAGCTAAACTTGCTTGGAGGAACGCAAGTAGGTGTATTGGCAGAATACAATGGAAGAAACTGCAGGTTAGATTTCTTCAACACTATTCCGACTCATTTTTTTAAGCAATTATAATGGGTAGATAAGTGTAGAGAAACTTGTACAAGTTAGGGGCATGGCATTTAGGAAGCGGTGCGGTGCCGGTGCGTCGCCGACGCGCCGATTTTGTATGAAATTTACGTCTGCGCAGCGCAGCTTGATTTGAAGTTTCCATACAAAAACGACGCAACGGCGACGCACCGGCGCCGCGCCGCTTCCTGTTTGCAAATGAAAATTAAATATTGCAAACAATTTCAAACACACACATTTGCATATTCTATTCGGAATTGTTTGAATTACGGCCTTGATGTGCCATTGAGTCAATCCAATTTCCGGGTCAGATTTCCACCCACTATTTCATATAAGTATCACTTAATAAGTAAGGGCTGTGCAAAAATCAAGACCAATTCACTTATGATCAAAACTACCCAAAACCAGATTTTCATTCATCTCCCAACTAAAATAAACGGATTGAAAACCACCGGCAGAGCTCATAGTTATTGCTCAGGTAGTAGCTCATTCATTCCAAATATACGTCATAGAAACAATTCTCGTAAAAATGCTTTTTTGATTGAACTTCAATCGGAATAAAATCGTACATAAACAACTAGTCCAAACGTGATTTGAAGGAGGTTTATAAAGAAAAATGATACATCGGACTTAGGTAATGGGTTCTAGCGTTTTTAATCTACCTGATGGGCTTCGGGTGGGTTATTTCATTTGGTATATTTGGAATGAATGAGCTACTACCTGAGCAATAACTATGAGCTCTGCCGGTGGTTTTCAATCCGTTTATTTTAGTTGGGAGATGAATGAAAATCTGGTTTTGGGTAGTTTTGATCATAAGTGAATTGGTCTTGATTTTTGCACAGCCCTTACTTATTTAAGTGATACTTATATGAAATAGTGGGTGGAAATCTGACCCGGAAATTGGATTGACTCAATGGCACATCAAGGCCGTAATTCAAACAATTCCGAATAGAATATGCAAAATGTGTGTGTTTGAAATTGTTTGCAATATTTAATTTTCATTTGCAAACAGGAAGCGGCGCGGCGCCGGTGCGTCGCCGTTGCGTCGTTTTTGTATGGAAACTTCAAATCAAGCTGCGCTGCGCAGACGTAAATTTCATACAAAATCGGCGCGTCGGCGACGCACCGGCACCGCACCGCTTCCTAAATGCCATGCCCCTAACTTGTACAAGTTTCTCTACACTTATCTACCCATTATAATTGCTTAAAAAAATGAGTCGGAATAGTGTTGAAGAAATCTAACCTGCAGTTTCTTCCATTGTATTCTGCCAATACACCTACTTGCGTTCCTCCAAGCAAGTTTAGCTCCGAAGACCAGTTCTGAAGACTTGAGATGGTAGGTTCCAGTTGCATCCAGTTCCTTCTTTACCTCGTCCAGTCTTGCTCTATGTGCATCTGAGTTTTCTCTGAGAACAAGAAAAGGGTAGATTATTGTTGGCTAATCCGTACTGGGCCCTCGTGGTTGACTAAGGCCCGATCGCCCGTTTCCAGGGTGGGATTGTGCCCTTCAGTGGGGATGTGTAAACCTATGAGCTGACGATGATTGAGTTCGCAGAATCGTATCCCGCTCTACTTACTTAGTTCCGTTTAAAGTCTAATACCTGACGAAAAATACCTTGTCTGTGCATTGTCTATTCTGGCTGGAATTAGCTCACCTTTTGATAGAAGCCAAGTACTGTTTGAGAAAAGACTACGCTTCTTCAAACGTCTCGTCAGCAGTACGAGGCACTTCCCCTCTTACGGGGATGCCCACGATGCTGGCATAGCATACCTCGTCTGCGCATTGTCTATTCTAGAATAGCTCACCTTTTGATAGAAGCGAAGTACTGTTTGAGAAATGATTGCGCTTCTTCAAAGGTCTCGTCAGCCGTACGAGGCACGTCTCCTCTTCCGGGGATTCCCATGACGCTGGCACAGCATACATTTTCTGTACATTGTGTATTCTAGAAAAAAGATAATGTTATATTATATTTGTGAACAAATTTGCAGGTATTTTTAATGTCGTGTATCGAAAGTGAAGAAGAAGAAAGTGGGTAATTTATATCATTTAGAAATTAGCTGAATAAAAAACTTTTGAAAATTTGCTTTTGTCTTGTAGATTATTGGATCGATTAACGATCGCCTAATAGGCCAGTTGATGTTCGAAATCGACGGTTGCACCCTCTGAAGAACGGATTATCTTACTTGGCAGTCAACAATTTAGCATTGCTTGACTGTCCCAAACAAAATGGAAAAAGAAATTATTTTATCAAATAAATTATAGATAATGAAGTTTTTTTTAAAAAATCGAACTCCTGGGCAGAAGTTTTTTCCCCGAATCTGACAGAATTAAATCATCAATCCTCGTTAGCAAAATTAGGTAACTCAGATTGCCATTACTCATAAGTCCTTAACAAGATGTGTAAAAACTCACATGAGGTGTGATGTCATTCATAGGTAACGATATATAATTTTTAATGAGGTTCTGCCTGCCCGGTCCATTCTATGACTATGTAGACGCTAAGTTATCTCTAGTTAGAGCTAATATGCTAATTGCAGTGATACGTCTTCGAAGTGTTGTTTAATATTAGTACACTAGACGCAGGAAGCTTTTGCAAGAATCGGTTGAAAAGTGATCAACAAATAAACAAATTTCATAAAAGGTTTTTGAAGTGAAACTTCTTTAGGCGATTTTGGATTGTCCCGTTTGTCCCGTTACGATGTCAGAAATGTCAAAGAAGTTTCACTTCTGACACGGGTGCTCGGCACACGCGCTCTTTTTTTATCATTCAACTAGATACATTGCGTGTTAATAAGTAATTTTTTTGAGGTTTTAACATGGGTTCTGTAGGGAAGTTGTCTAATAGACGGCACTAAGTTACGTTTTTGAAGGAACATAATGTTTACCCTAAAACCCTGACTGTAGTTGCAGTAGCATATAGAGTAAGAACACAAGTCAATTGAATATTTGTTTACTCATCACGTTTATTGACCTATCATACATAGAAATTGACTTGATTAAGGTTCAGGGTATGTAAACATAGTCCTATGTTACGGTACAATAATTAGTATTATGCCACCATCTCTGCTATAATATTATATTGTGTGCAAGTAAGTAGGTACTTAAGTACTTACATAGGTATCATATACAAAGATCATCACTATAATGTATCTTGACGACATCATTTTAAGATAGTGTTAGAGAACCTACGTAAATTATCATAGTATACAGATATGTATAAATACCCATAATTTATAGATATTTATCTCTTTCTATAGTTATCGTCTAAGTTACGAGTGAATTGTACTTGTAAGTACTTCTTGGTAAGTGCCAACAGTTGCAAGTATAAATTATACTTCTTGGGAATTATTCTACTGAAACACAGTTTCTTTCCTTATTCTAAAATTAAACGTTATGCGCTGCCTGTAAAGTCCCTTTGCATAACTAATTGACCCTGTAAGCCTTACGTCCTTCATTTGCGTTGCTGGGGTATTCCTGGTGTGAAAAATAAATTATTTTAATTAATATTGTCATTGCAAACGCCTTCTTTTCCTTTCCTATATTATACAGAAGTAAGTAATTTTCCTCCCTGAGAAAATGTTTTTTCCATTGCAGTTTAAGATTTGCGTATAACGGGATGATAAAGCATTTTTTATGAATTTGGTCAATATGCTCAAGTCAACGATTGGTTTTGAAAATAAAAGGAACTCAGGTTTTTTTTTTCATTTCATCTGATGAGTTATTTTTCTAAAGAACAATACAGGGTGTAAAAAAGTACTGCGTTCCTTCAAACTACATGTTCTACTAATAATACTAAACAACTTTCGCAAAGCACAACAATTTTATGTCGTAAAAAAAAATTGCCTCTAATACAAAATTGTAGATGAGATGAGCATTTTTGTATGGCAAGAGGCAACATTTTTTTTACGAGTAAGTTGTTTTTTATCATTAGTAGAACACGTGGTTTGAAGGAACGCTGTACTTTTTTTCACACCCTGTATAATATGTTATCTAACATAGAGTTAAGCGAATCAAAGTTGCTAAAGGTGCGAGCTTCTTTTAAAAATATTCTGACATATCGATGGAAAATAAATAGCTAGTATATATACTACATTATAACGATACAGTAGGAATAATCTAAAATTTGCCAGATAAAGATAGTAATTGATACTATAGCCGTCGTTGGAGTAACTTTACAAAATCCTCAAAGGCATTCGATTCATTGACAAAACACAAAGATACCCAATAATAACGATACAGTATAATCTAAGATAATAAATACTGAAGATACTAAGATTTCTGAGATAGACATAGTGATTGAGGTTCTAATGAATTCATTGGTCGTTGGGATTAATTAACGCGTGTCATCAATGAGTGGAATGCGTGATCTCTATCAGAACAGCTGGGTGATTCCACATTGCAACATAAATATCACAATGTAAATTATAATACTTCTATCTGATGAAGACCATGGGTAAAAAAAAAAATACGTCCTGCAGATGCAGACTCTCGGGTGATAGAGCAACGATGTTACACGAGACAAAAAATATTATATAGTAAAAGTTTAGTTAGTAAATTTATTAATTAAAATAAATAGTTAGTAAAAAAAATGGCTTAATTTGGCGTGAAACACGAAGTAGCTGATAAGTAACTTGCCTCCAAATACTCTAATCAAAACACATTCACAAAGAGAAAGAGAGAAATAAGAAAATTAAAAGATAGATTATCATAACACTTACTTAGAAATCTTTAAGAGCTCTTAGCTCTTAAACTTAGATGAGCGACTTTTGCAACATACGATTTTCGACTTCCACAAAAGGCTGAATTAAATTGTTAAGCTTTCAAAAGTTTATATAGTCCATCAGGAAAGTTCATAAAATGTGTCCTCAATGGAATGGGACAACAAATTTTGTCGCAGAGAGAAACAACCCGACCAATGGGTACCTACTGTTTTGTGTCAACTAATCATCGCTGCATGTATTGAATATACAATACAATACAATACACTTTATTGCACAAAAACACAGAAATTACAAATTAAATAAACAGAAAAGTAGTACAATTGGCGGCCAATTGGTTCAATTTAATATAATTGAAATCTGCTCGCGAATTGGCGGCCGATTGGTTCAATTTAATATAAATGAAATCTGCTCGCGAATGCTCTTTGACAATCATCTCCATTGATCTCCTTAGAATTTCATATTATAATAGAGACATTAGAGACGCAAGAACTAAATATACTCGCAAACTCGAAAAGGTTGCTCAGGCAACCTGCGGGCCTATGATGCGCACTGTAGACTTCGTTTTGTCTACACATTATGTCTTTCGTTGCGCACTTCACAACGGAAAATGACAGGCATTATTCATAGTGAAGTAAGCAACATATGTAGACTAATCTAAGTCTACAGTGCGCATCATAGCCCTGCTGAACAGAAAATTTAAATTCAAATATGTAATTTTAAATACTATGTTTTATCAGGTCTTAGCACATACTTTAGCCCGAAATTTCGACTGATTTGCATTAGCAAAAAATAATGTGTACAAAGCGCGAAAGTCCTAAACAAATATTTTTTTAATAGGTGTTCATACATAGAAAGAAGAGTATGAGCAGTTACAAAAAAAAAACACGCAGTTTGCCTCATAATTCAATTTTGAAGGTATTTTTTTTGGATAGGTATTGATTTGGATTGATTTTGTGACTTTACGTGATTTACTTATAAACCAAATTCTTTAATTTACATCAAACCATGATAATAATATTTTATTATCTACTGATATAAGCACTTAACAGATGATGATAATAAATATTAGGTAAAATATTCAGATATGTGTTATTGCATTGTTATCATAATTATCATAGTTAAGTATCTAATCTAGTAAGGTAGAAAAGCTTTTAGTTGTTATTTTTGGGTTAAATTTTACAAATACATATTCACATCCATTTGTGGTTTTAAAGAATAGTTTAATGACATTAAACGTCAAAGTTCTAGGATTATGTAGAGTCTTACAAATAAATCTGAAAAAAATGTGCGACGACATATTTATTTTTAACTTTTATTATCACTAAGTAATAAGAAGTTTTAATTTTTTTTTAATAACCTTACATTTATCCTATGCAAAGCATGTCGCATTCAATTTAAATAACACCTAATATACTATGGCAATTCTAACAGGTTTGAGATCCGTATTCTGAGGTCAGTGGCAGCAGTAATCGATCTAATTCCGTCACGACCACGACTCTACAGTCGAAAGACGCAACGCAATGATCTTTCTAAGAACACTCCTTTAGTTCCGTACAATGATGTCATTATGTCTGGATCCGCAATGGGAAGTCATTATTTTTTTACGTTACCTTTTAATTGTACATGAAAGTATTCTTAATATCTTAAATGGTCCAAAACGACAGGATTAAAAATAAAAATTATTTGTTTCCTAAAATATCATAATATTGTGCTATTTTTATTTATTTTTCTTTACGAAATAAACAATTGAGTAGATATCATTTTATCTCTTATCAAACGTAGGTACCGTTGCTTTGATATACAATGGACGATTATATTTTTATTGTTTATTACTTCTATTTCATTATTGCATTACCGGAATGGTTTAATCGTTACTAATGATAATAATAATTGAAAAAACAAAACAACGTGTCGGGAATTACTTTTCAAATTTTATCACCTCTACCCATCTCTTACTAAATGTTCCTTTTTTTAGAATCCATTGTACCTATTTCTTGCGCCGGCGCAGGTATTTCCCGTATCCGCTTCGGTGACGTCACACAGGCGGCAGTCATTTGTTCCTCGGTCATTATCCCAAAGAGTTTCGTCATCCAGATCAACAGCTGATAATGATGGTGTCATTATTGTATCGACTTGATTGTTGTTATAACGGACTTAGGAACTGGATCTAAAGGTAGATCAATCGATACATAGATACGTTAAGTGTGATAGATCAATCATATCGATGGAGAGCGAACCTCTTTTTGGTTATCATGGTCTTTATTGCAGAATTTATACTTTAGAGGTGTTCTCTAAAGAGAGCACTAAATATCTGTTATCATATTTGCATGAAAACTAACAGGTATATAACATCTCCGTCATTATCATTGTCATTGTAAAAAAGGTAAATAAATGTCAGACGGAAAAAGTGCTTATAAAATATGGAAATCAATTTAAATGCCAAATATCTGAAATTAAAAAAAATAATTTTCCAGATCAGTTAATATATGTCCGAGTTATGAGGTAACAAACGTTTAAAAAAAACCATAATAATAATGATAAAAATAATAAATAAAACATACAACCGAATTGAGAACCTCCTCCTTTGTTTTGGAGTCGTTTAAAAAAGAGCTTTACCATTGATTCTGACCACTTGAGGAACTATTTATAATTGAAATAGGTACAAAGTTACTTTATTAATTCTAAGGATATCTATGATGACGCGTAGACACCCGAATCTTTAGTACCTTCGCATCTCACGGATTGTTTTCCATAATTGATTTAATTTGGATGGAACTTTCTAAAGATATTTGCATGTCTAAGCATGGGACGCGAAGAGGGTTCCAGAATGTTCTCTAGTCAACCTTAAATACCTTGATGAACTTTTGATTTCCACCCGATATGGTGTAATTTACCTGCGGTTCAAGTCTTTTCCCGTGGTAATATGATACTTTTATAACTACCTACTTATGTAATGGTGCCAGAATTTTCAAAATCAGTCCAGCTTTGAGTCAAACATCGCTCTTAATTTCGCCATATGAAACCACGACAGCTTACGCTCAATAACGATATACAACGTGTAACAGAAAGGGTATATGCATCGAGAAATGTGTGAATCTACCCATGAAACTGAACAACTTTCCCTAAGGAACATAGGTCGAAATACGAAAAAATAAATTTGACTTCCCATACTAAATACGCTATCAGCTGATGTATTTTGTATGAAAGGTCACGATTATTTTTTCCTTTTTCGACCTATGTTTCTTAGGGAAAGTTGTTCAGTTTCATGGGTAGATTCACACATTTCTCGATGCATATACCCTTTCTGTTACACGTTGTAGAAATACAACGAAAACTTTGTCAAACATGTAGTATTTGGTTCAATACAAAAAAAAAAACTTTGTATCATTGAATCGATCGTCGAATCTACCAATTATATTGTTCGTATTCCGGCTATTTCTTTGGGGATACGTAATCTTATCATGGTATAAATAAACACACTCAAGATATAAATGGACTTCTTTATAACAAGAATGTTATTTTATGATACCAATGAATTTTGTCAAATATATTAGAAAATTGTGCACAAAGAAGTACAACTGACCTAGCCATGCTCTAAATTCTCCAAGGTCGTTTCCAAATAAAAATTGGTCATCGCACAAAAAACCCAAATTTTAAAAGGTACAAATTAATAATGGGCCAAGTGGCCCCAAGTGCTAACAAGGTGTTCTGAACCTCGTTCATTACGAGAAGGGGTCTACAATGTATTCTTTGTTGTATAATTATCAAGTCATGAATTTCCCACGACCTACTAGTCTTTCGGCTTAATAGTGGTATGGAAATTAATAGTCGACAATGAGATGACCTGCGATAGTAGGAGCTTTAGGTGTGAAGATACGAAAGCTCTTGTTAAAATACCGTGACTAACACAACTAACTGTAGTTTAAGGTAGCAACAGTTTGATGTGTTTTTTTTCTTTTAGAATATGGACGATCTGACAGAATAAAAAACCCCAATATCAAAACTGTAGAGGGAAAGAATTAAGGCCCAAAGGAAACGTCTTTTATCTTTAAGAAGCAAGATACAAAATTATTATTGGATGGATGAATTGATGATGATTGAACTTAGAGTAGATAATAGTTTTAGGAGCATGCTATTGAACATTCCATAACACCAAGTTAGTTTTTTAAATTCCTGCTCGCTCTGAATCTACGTCACAGCAACATACGTCGGTGTCTTTGAACCGCACAGCCTCAGTACAAACCACTGACCTTATTACAGTATCATCAAGATCTTGATAGTGTCATATATTATTATGGATGGTATCCAACGTCACGAAATTGTTTAATTAGGGTGTGGCGTGGGCGTTGTTGACGCTGTCATCGCCTCAATCATTGTCAATGTCACCTTGGTAGCAGCAAGATGACATGCGTATGCGCAGCCAAAGAACAACACCATGTGTTCTGATTCATCTATGGTAAGTTTCATGTGCACATGGGTACATTTCCCAATGTTTCAGGCCTTTATCCTTCAATGTATCCCTATCATTAACGGAAGCTAGGTCTACTAGCGTTTAGTAATTTTCTATTTTCGAAATGTGAAAATAAATAAAACAATATTTCACAGAGTGACAAATTCTACGAATCAAAAATCAAAAATCATTTATTCAGTTTTACAAACGACGAATAAAGAGCTATTTTTTAAATTTTGACTAAACGTTTAAAAGAATTTTTATTTTTTAATCCCGTTCATTGGTTGACAGCATTAAGTATATTACCTAGATTTTATAGTCAACGACTGAGCATATCTGTATTTTATGAACACACAAAGCTCTAAACTTCAAATTAGTAACTGTAGAAGAGTGATATTAAAATTAAAACTGGCATAATCAAGAACAGAGAAATAGTATTTCTGTCTCTAATAATAATTATGTATTAGGTACATGCGCTAAAATAAGTAGGTACCTACCTAGCTACTACTTACTACTTATAATACAAGGTATCGTTGTGTTTGTTCGCTCACCTAAGAACACAACACACTAACAACAATTAATTACTTTACCTATGGCATTTGTTAATTACTGCATGCTTCTCAAATAATCATCATCTTGCAACTGCAGCAGATTACTTACAAGCTATTTTACGATACTATTGTTTTCATCTTATTCCACTAAACATAGTAATATATTATCATTATTATGGTGGTTTGTGTTCCAACAGCGGATCATTTTCTCTGAAATATTCTTACGCTCACTCACACACAAGTGCTCTGCTCAGTTAACAAAACTGATCAACATTTTTGAAGTCTTTTTTCTAGTGATATGAAAAAAAGCGCCATTTGTATTGTCTGATCAAAGTTTTCATTTCATATATTATGTTGTACAAAGTTGGCATTTCATTTTAATCTTCTTCGTACAATAAATTACCTATCTATTGAATCTCATCTTATAGTTCATCTTTCGTTCACCAAAGGCTTATGCCCATTCCCGTAGGTGCTTTTAAAATTATAACAATAGCTACATAAATTTATGTAAAAATAAATACAAAATCAAATCAGTGTATATTAAATTTAGTCTACAGCTACTATAAATCATGTGACCGGAAAATGCCAGAATGATACACCGGTGGCCGGATCCATTTCCATTCTCATTACGGAAAAAATACACAGTTGATAATACTCTACCCACACTAACATATCCAATAATCATAATTTGAGTCTAAGAATTTTTAATCCAATAATTGGAGCTATTATGAAATACGAATAAATTACATTTTAAAATAAGAACTATAGTTTATAATTTGTCATAAGTAAAAGTTGCTGGAAGGGAAAAATAATATTTGAGTGTTATGAGGCTATACATCTGATAGAGGCGAAATTACCAGCAAACGTTAAAAATAAAACTAATATTGTTGCTAATACAATTACTTGATCAAAATAAACCAATCAGATAAAATGTAAGGACTAAATTGAAGACAAATTTTTACTGTATATTTTATTATATTTTTAAATTAAAAGAAAATTCTTAATCAATCCAATGTTTGAGAAAAATGTTATAGATTACATACCAGCTTTAGATCCTTTACAATCGGCATATTTGGCACTTTAGACATTTTTCACGGTATCTAGCACCACACCATCAACAACATAATTTTGGTTATTGTACACACAACTGACCTCTTTGGCCGCAGCATCAGTTGTAGCAACATGTGTGTCTACGTTGAAATCAAATCACAATTGCGCTACTTCGGCCGCCTGTTGCATATTTATGTAACCATTGTTCTTTATAAAGTACGTTGGTCTTCAGTCTTCAGCCAGCGTTTCAGTTATTGCTTTATAATTATCTGGTGTACATCCCGATCATTTCTACGTTCGATTATTTGTAATTTGTTGTAATTGTCCTGATCCTTATATGGGGCATCGTTTTATGTCTTTGTTTACTATGATTATATGCTTCGTGGCATAGCTAATCATCCTAAGGTTCGTTCGTAACCATCTTTTCTAACCTAACCTAACATTAAAAATGTTAATATGCTATTCATAAACACATTGTTGGGAATTAATTAGATTGGAATTAGAATTTTAATTTCAAATAGATAGACATGTCTTCTTACTAGTATTTCCTTCAAATAATTGGATATTTTCTATAAGGAACATTTTAATTTATAACGGAATTATTTTGTCAGCGAAATTAATGTTCTGTTGACCAAATTATATACATTTAGTTACGATACAGTTTTTTGCTGATCGATAAACTATTACGTTAAAAAAAAAATTACTAAAGTATGTGTTATTGAGATATCAATATTAATGTTTTAATTTCTTTTTTTTTTACACTTCTAGTGAATATTCTTTGTATCTCAATGTGTACAAAAACAATGGATTAGATAATAAGTAGATTGTACACGTATTGAAATAAGCCTATAATTTGCATATTTATCCCCTATTGTTCTTGGTGTGATTGCCCCTAATTGGCTTTAATCCGAAACAATAGAAGAAAAAATGTATATTTTTGCAACAATCTCTTATTTACGCCTATTGTGTCATAATTAAGTTGTCTAAGTAGACAAACGATTTGCATCCGCATTGATTTAACTATTTTATGAGACGTAGGACGTAATAATTTATTTTAAGGCCCGTTTTCACTAACCAGGATGCTATAGCCTATAAGAAGCCGTATAATAGCATCACCCCATCGCTTCCCACGGGTATCGTAAAACGCCAATTCGCTTACCAGTACCTACCCCCCAACTATAGGTGGCCAATTGCTAGTTGTGTTTGGTAATATGTTTAAAAATTAGTAGGACTCATAGGTAAAGTGTTTAAACATTATTTTGAAGTCAATCAAGAGATGCATGTCGTACCTTATTTCAATTATCGTGTTTTCTAAAGACCACCGCAATAATTGTCGCTATGTCGGTGGACAAGCACCTTTGGAATGTTTATTTGCGTGCATCGAAATACAAACGGAATACATAATCATCATTATAAGATTAGTTATAGACATTCTCCGTGATGTTAGTACGAATCTACAATTATTTCAAAAGGTTTTTACTAAAAAAAAAATAGCAATTACCTTAGGAGACAACTTTGATTCTTTGTTAGTGCAGAATTTTATATGTAAAGATTTTAAAAAAACTTGAAAAAGCGATCTAAAAACAATGGTGTTTTTTCGTAAACGCCTCACATGAACTGAACCGATTTGGAGTGATTGTGTATTCGCCACAATTTTTTATGGAAAATTGGACTCATGAGGTTGGATCCTAATTTCAAACAATTAGACAGCATGTTAAAATTAAATTTAATAATTAAATAAAATAAGTCACAAAAATAATTGTGATTACTTCAAGATTCTACCAGACTAACTATTTGTAGATCCTATTCATTACCAATTTGTTAGGCTATCATATTATTGATATAATAAATTTTCACATATACGTGAAACGTTAAGAATAACATTATATACGGTAGACTAATTTAATTTGATTGGCATTTTATGGAAGTTTCCAAGAAATCAAATAACACACAAATCTATTCTAATTAAAACCAAAATTTTAGGTTTCTTTTAGGGAGGTCAAAAAAATATTTTTTTTCTGAAAGTGTTTCCCGATGAAAATCGTATAGTTAATTTGACTGAGAAACCCCTAATAGTTTATGGGGAACTGTCTCTAAAGCCTACTACACACTATGCCGCCGGCATTGCTTTAAATAACGGACGTGCGGCCCGCGCGGCAAGGCCGGCATGCCGGCGGCATAATGTGTAGCAGCCTTTATACCCATTATATTATTCTGGCCATTGGCAGTTTGTAGGTAATCCTAATTTTTTGGACGCTCTTTATGCGATAATTTGCCACAATGATTGAACTCAGCAAACCATTTCGCATTCAATTGAAAAACCTTAAAAAAGTGTTGCAATTTGTTTCCAGTGTAACAATCGTACCGTTCATCAAAATGTCATAATGTTTGTAGATTACTGAGTTAGTAATAATAGGTTTATTACTTTATGACAGTCAATTAAATTCAGAGTAATATTTGTTTATTTCATTTCATAGTGCCTTCTCTAAGTGATAATGGCTAACGCTACCTATGGCGTGCTAAAAATTGACAGATAAAAGTTAATCAATTTTATGGGACGTGTCCATAATCTCTGTCAAACCTGTAGAGCACTCATGTCAAGCTATGTACTTACCTATTACTATGGCTTTTATTTATAAAGCGATCTCAAGATTGAGAGCAATATTGAGTGCGGATTTGACAGGTAATTTTGTACTCGAATGACATTTCTGATACGAACTCAAACTCGCTGTCACTCTTGAGAGCTGATTATAAATACGGGCCTATGAGTATCCTTTCCCTTCTATGAACAAAAACGAGAGATGTTACCCAAGTATTTACTTTCAGTTTAACGGTTTTTTGAATTGTTGGCTGGATGAAAACCATTATTAAGTATTTTAATTCCCTCCGGAACGATCGGTCTACTTTCCCGATCGGTCTACTTTCCCGATCGGTCTACTTTCCCGATCGGTCTACTTTCCTGATCGGTCTACTTGTTCAAACGATCTACTTTCCCCATCGGTCTACTTGTTCAAGCGGTCTTTTCAGGGTATATTCCTTCATTATTTTTTAAGTGTTTCCTAACACGTCATATCTACTATAAGTCACTTTTCAGGCAAAAAAAATAAATGTACCTAGTAAAAAATTGTGAATATTAGTAAACGCAGAGCGTTTTTTTACAATGTTTAAAAGTTTTAAAACTAAAATACTCCTATGTTATAGGTGAAACGATCATAAAAACATAATACGTACGTACTATTCTTCGTTATTAGATTTTTGTTAAATATGTTTTATCTCGCTTTTATCCCTTACGGGGTAAGCAGAGCGTAAAACGCCTTAATAAAAAACGCAATGTGTATCACTTGAATGACAGGTTGTCAGCCCATGGCCTAATTACAATACACTGTAACCATCGAATCCCTTTTGCTGACTTCTACAGCATGCCCGGGAGGAAGGGCAGCTGGAACATCCTATGTTTTTCTATCGCTCCCAGTCCAGCATGAGTTTTTTTTTTTACAATATTTAAATTGCAATACTCATATGAAAAACAAAGAACTAAATATTTATTAGTTTTACCCTTGTGGTGCCGGGTTAAAATAGCATCACCCCATAACTTCCTGTGGGAGTCGTAAAAGGCGACTAAGGGATAAATCCAGGGAATAGGCAGCAGCGTTCCCAGTGAATGGAAAACTTCTACTGCGCTCACCAACCCGCCTGCCAAGCGTGGTGAGTATGGCATATACCCCCAATTTTGGGGAGGCCCATGTCCAGCAGTGGACTGTTGTGGCTGATGATGAAATAAGTTAACAAAATCAAATTCATAATATCAAAACACTTTGAATATGATAAAAAAATTACTTACAGTTGCATGGTGCTCGTGTAGAGTATCAAATTGCTCATCTTCCTCGACGAGGTATCTCAATCTGATCGGATGTGGAACTTTCAGCCTCAACTGAGGCTTCGCCGATTTGCTGTTTCCATT
Organism: Scrobipalpa atriplicella; assembly: GCA_029255725.1. Taxonomy (NCBI): domain Eukaryota; kingdom Metazoa; phylum Arthropoda; class Insecta; order Lepidoptera; family Gelechiidae; genus Scrobipalpa; species Scrobipalpa atriplicella. Next base: position 1,549 of record JARACY010005755.1, on the reverse strand, counting down.
CGTCAAATTGTCACTTGCACTGAAAGGACAGCTCACGGGAGCTACTTTCCCATTCACCATAATATCATCCATTTTCGCTATTTCTTGATAGCACCCTGAAGAACTCGCGCAACAAATTTTAAACGTGTTCATCGAAAACTGTCATTAGAAAACGAGATGTTAACAAAGTCAAAACTCGCGGTGCTACAACATGCTCGCCGAAAGTCCAGTTGACTACTAAGGTTGTTTAGTAGGTGGTAAAAAATATCAACAAGTATGCGTCATGTCACGATCTCGCGGGTTTCGTATGCGTACGCGCACCGGCGGCGTCGACCACTGAATGACGGATATTGCCGCCTTGATCGAAGCAATGTGAAGACCAAATATTTGATTGCCGATTAGAAACGTCGCATGAACTTTGCTGAAATGCCGTCGTCGAAGCATGGAAGACTCCTGGCCCTTCATTATCTAATCAATCATGTGAGTCATTTTTATCAAAATAGAGTGCTGATAGGTATATAGTAATGATCCAGATTTATTTCGTGAATCATCGTAACAATGACTGATTACAAATATTGATGAAGTGGAGCCAATCTTCGCTAGAACAACCGTAAAAAATAATTTTGTAAAATAAAACAATCATAAATATTTAATATTGGGCGCTTTTCCACTAGACGGCACGTCAACGGCAACGGCGCCGGCAAGTGGAAAAGCGTGTCATATAATTTCATTGATTTTCATACATTATCTCACCTACGATATCGTCGACGGTACCGTGCCGTCGCCGTTGCCGTTGACGTGCCGTCTAGTGGAAAAGCGCCCATTGTTAAAAATAATCTATTGAATTGATAATAAAGTATTATTTAAAATTACTGATATGGAACAATTGAAACATATAAACAAAAAAGATTTACCGCTGAAATACTTATTTATATATTTTATTTCCGCAGTAAAATAATCTGATAATAAAAATTCTCAGGTACTTATATTTTGTATTTACTATTTTTAGTTTTTAATTCTAGCTATCAAAAATTTATCAATTCAAATAATGTTCCTACTCTACTAATAATTCTACTAGGTATTGATTAGAATAAAGTCATTAATTTAATTACTATTCCATAATGAAAATAAATATTTATCGACACTTTAAAATAAAAATAGTTCAAAATGTCGGTAAACACAACCATTAATTTGAATAAATTCTGAATATTAATTTACCACAATACCTAATCTAATTTACATAATTAATAAAGCAATGAGATTAATACCTAACATATTGATAGATTTATGTTGAACTATTTTAACAGCTTTATTAAAAATAATTAGAATTCCTAGGTAGGTGCCTATACAGGGTGTCACAGAAAGGGTATATGCATCGAGAAATGTGAGAATTTACCCATGAAACTGAACAACTTTCCCTAAGGAATATAGGTCAAAAACGAAAAAAAAAATTGAACGTCCATACAAAGTGATAACTGATAGCGCATTTAGTATGGGAAGTCAATTTTTTTTTTCTTATTTCGACCACAGAATATATAATAGAGATAGCTATTTTACTGCGATATGAAGG
>JARACY010005754.1:0-20413 GCA_029255725.1 Scrobipalpa atriplicella | reverse complement strand
CCCCCCCAGATTTTATCACAAAATTGGCTACACGACAGTTCGGATCTTTGAAAATGGAACGATATCTTTTTTAAAAATCGGCTCGCCAATCAGAATCTTGATCCTGTAGCGGACGCGGACACGGATAACTTTTTTTCATTTCGCTATATCTCGAGGGATGCTCTTTTTTCTAAAGTTGGACTGTTTGAAATTGTGAAATGTGATGATTGTTTTTTTTTTAGATATATCTGATAGCATGAGAGGATTCTGTTTACTTATTTTTTATACTGTGTTTAACTGTAGTCTATATGAGGTGAACTTTGAATATTTGATTGCAATTTACTATATAACCTCTTTTCAATCTGTCTTCCTAGGATTTCTGAGGTGATAATGTCTATCGCATAAAGTCTACTTCTAGACTCCCGATTGGGGTTTTGTCCTAGAGGACTTCCTGCGGCTGACATGAAATCCTAGAGACATTGCGTCTGCCAAAGTAGCCCAGATAGCAGTCCAATTCCATCTAAATTCGACACCACAGACCGTAACAGGTGATAAAAAGGCTATCTGCGGACCAACAGATTGAATCCTTCTAAACACCCCAGCATGGCCACCCTTCGCATGCCATATTAGTCGCGTCGCGAATTGGGGTCAATTGCTGTTTGTCCATTCGCCTCGTTACGGCCGCCATGTTGGAAATATTCGGCAATGGAACGCACTCCATTCTGCCACCGATATTGTTTTGTGACGACAAGGTTTCGTGCTTTTTTTTGATGTTCGTTTTAAGCGCTGAAAGGTTTGGTGGGATTTTAGTTTTGGTGGATACTGTTCTGATTCAGCGGCCATTGATGTCACGAAACTCGATCAATAGTTTAAAGTTAGGTTATATAGTAAATTGCAATCAAATATTCAAAGTTCACCTCATATAGACTACAGTTAAACACAGTATAAAAAATAAGTAAACAGAATCCTCTCATGCTATCAGATATATCTAAAAAAAAAACAATCATCACATTTCACAATTTCAAACAGTCCAACTTTAGAAAAAAGAGCATCCCTCGAGATATAGCGAAATGAAAAAAAGTTATCCGTGTCCGCGTCCGCTACAGGATCAAGATTCTGATTGGCGAGCCGATTTTTAAAAAAGATATCGTTCCATTTTCAAAGATCCGAACTGTCGTGTAGCCAATTTTGTGATAAAATCTGGGTCCGCCATTTTGTCAAGTGCAGACTAAGATCGGGAATATACTGGTTAGTAAAGAGCATTTTTTAAATTAAATTCCAGCCGTTCTGAAATCCCTTCAGTCCTATTAATAATGTTTTCAAGTCAACTGCAGCAATATTATTAATTAAACAAATACAAAATGTAAGCAAAATGTCACCAAAATGGCGGTCTGCGAGATGACTTGTGTCGCAATTTAAAATAATTTGAATTTAGAATTCGAATGAACGTTATCGCGGGGTCAGCGCTTCCTATCGCTTTATCGCGGCGACTTCCCGTTCGACGGTTGAAATATTGAATTTTTTGCCTCCAATGCGTCCGTTCAGGGAATTCGTTGTTTTTTTTTTATGTATTTGACATGTATTTGAATTTAAAAGCTATACCATCAAATTCAAATGATGCCAGCAGGATCAGTAGAATACAGATGATGTCAAAATGAGCATGTAATAAGCATCATTATTATTATAATCTATAACTAAAATATGTTTTGCACTTTTAAATAAAAATTCTAATAAATAAGTATGTCGATTTAAATGCGTTTTAGAAAGATTAGAACCAAGATAAGAGAGGTGAAGATCTAGAGAGGATTTACCTTTGCTCAGCAGAAGTATAAAATATAATTTAAATTAACTTGGTTCTAACACAGTTGAAATCAATATACAGGAAACAGGCTGATTATGTATGGACGATACAAAAATAACGGCTGTATTCAAATATAGGCCAAGGAGGATACGATAAAAAACCTTCTATCGTATTAAGAAATCACAGCACACAAAGAGGGCACTGTAAAGAATCAAATGCGACAATACTGGCCTGTTTATCGACGACGACATCGCTCCATATTTTAATTTAAAATTTAAATTTCGAACGTCAAAGTTCGAAGTTTTTCTTTCTGATGCAAAGGGCTATTCACACTTTCGTTTTACTTTTACATATCTGCGACCGTCTTTTTGTGTTGATTTGATTACAATATTGTGTTCGTGTTATTGTAGCAAGAGTTTGCCTATTTTAAAAAAAAACGAAATATTAACTGGTTTCCGTACGGCACAAGAGTACATTCTAGATTCATTTATTGGGGTCTTTTAAATATTTACTCTTTTTACCTTGCTGATAGTTTGCCTGATAGCACAGTATAATTCAACTGACAGGCAAACTATCATGGCAAGCTATAATCAATGTCTAAAATATTTGTAAATTGTAAATTTATTTAAACATAATATTTATAGTGGGTAGAGTCCTCAATATCCTCTGAAATCATTGTAGTGTAAACTTCTAAGATTATAAATTTAAAATGTCGATTTACAATTTTATTCACTGCCATATGTCCCAGTTTTTTTGTCTATTTGAATTTAAAATTCAATACATTTTTTTGAACACTTCTTATAATAATCAAGCTTGTATATTTTACGGCATAGACGAATCATCGACATGATAAGAAAGTTATACAGTGTGACTTATGTGTTCCATACACATACATACATACATAAATCACGCCTTTATAACTAATGGGGTAGCCAGAGCGAAAACGACCGAAAGGTCGTTCCGCAACCTCTGACAAGTTTTGAGGGTTATTTCATACGGTTATGTGTATTGCTACAGTGACAGGTTGTCAGCCCATCGCCTGAATTGTAATACATTAAAACCCTCGAATGCCTTAGCTGGTTTTTACAGCATGCCCGGGAGGAGATGCAGCTGGCACATTCTATGTTTTTCTATCACTCTTAGTCCAGCATGAAAGATAGATAAGTTATGTGTTCCGGTGGCGATATTTGGAATTGAAAGGCTATGGTAATACCGACAGGAATGAAGCGATTACAGCTATAAAAGCGCTGCTCTGATGTATATCTCCATCGCACTGTAATTTCTACCAGAAAATGTTTAGATTAGATCAATAGACGAACAGACCAAACCAATAACCTCCTCATCTAACCTCAAATTAAAACTATATCATGATCAGATGAGCGCGCGGTTCGAAATTTGAAATGTGGAGCGGCGCGGCGGACGTCCGTGCGTTCAATTGGAGGCAGGATGCGGCCAATCGCGCAAGTTCCCGCGCGCGCCTGACGCATGCACTGGGAGTCCTTACTGTTGTCAGGGCTGTCCTTATCAATTTGCGAGATTTTACACAGATTGATTAGGAAAATGCAGGCTGAAACAACTGATTGACAAGAAAAAGGATTCCGTGATTCGGAAGGCACGATAAACCCTCGGGCCTGTTCGCTGTCTCTGATAGTGGCAGTTACACAAACCATGTTAGAGGCCTATTAGCTGTTATTACAGGCGGTTAGAAAGCTCTGACACCAGAGTTCGTCTGGTCGTAACCGTCGACTCAAAATACCCACTTGATAGATGAAAAATATGGATAAATTGATAGATAAATCAGTGCGTAAAAATTATCTTTTTCACTTATTAGGCTACGCCAATGGAGTAACGCAATGGTGACTGCCTCGCATTAAGTAGGCCGTAAGCTTTCTTGCCTATTTTAGAACATGGCATTCACTGCTAAAACATTTAGTCATTTTGCAAAATTATAAAGTTTTTCGTGCAAAAAATATCCCTTGAAAACGTATGGATAATTGACAACCCTAACTTATCCGCCATTTTTTACTACACTACCTAGTAGTAGATTAATCGAAATACAGCGAAGTGGGATAGCTCTTCTTATATTTCTCACATGAAATAATATTCCTCCGAGTGTAATAAATAGAGACATTATGGTTTAAGTTGCGCTAAAACTGGGATAAAATACTAGGTTGGACTGTTGTACGTAAAAATAATAATAAGCTGATTCGTTTAATGGAAAAATACTACACATTGCTAGTGCTATCTGCACTGTGTAGCATTTTTTTTCTATTACCTTTTTAGAGTAGATTTTTTTAATATGGAAGTGTACTTTAATTACTTGCAACTAACAAGTTTTGTTTGACTTCAATTCGTTTGTACGCATCACTATGCAGCGCTCTATCTTCCTCATTATTTGATCTGAGCAGGAAAGGAAAACATATTGCACTGACTAAACCCAATGATTCATCAATTCGCGATGATTCCTAACCAAAAACATGACTTGACTAATTTAAATATCCTTCTAATATCATAAACGTTTGAATGTTTAAATGTTCGATCGGATTAACCATACTAAAATTTATTTTTATGATTTTTGCACTTACGGTGCTAATTTATTTCACTTTTAATTTCACTCTTAATCCAACTAGACGGATCGAAATGAAACTTGGCAATCTTGGCATACCTACGTATAGAGAAAGGGGCATAGACTTTTTACCTTGGATAATTGCCTTATTCCCAAGGGAAAATTCATAAATCCCGGGTGCAAACAGCGGGGCGAAAAGCTAGAACAATATATAATCAGAATCTATTTGACATCAAAGTCCCATTATATTTTTCTGCTAAATACAAAAGAGCGCACTTGTACAATCATGAATATGACAAGCTGTACACAACTCAAGCAACTGCCGACTCTGAAAAAGGTTTTTAAAAATCAGAATAATTACACGTCTTTGCTGTGAGAATGAGAACGCATCGCTTTGGCTGGCCCATGGCTTGTTTAGTTGATCCACAAAAAAATCTTAAAATCACAAGAAATTAAGCTTAACTACATAGAATTTTTTTTTCTGTATTTTATCACCTTATTTACCCTAAATGATCCTACTACCGTCTACCGGATAGAAGACAGAAGAACTTAGACAAATCTTGTAGAGATAATAATTTAAATTAAATATACACGGAAGTGGGATATTTTATTAAGATTTCTCTAAAGTTAAAAAAAATACCAGTCGTATAATATTAAGCACCTATAACTATAAGACATTTTACGGGTTTCTTACCGCGATTTAAATATTTGATGAGTTCCCTTAATTAAGCACCTGTTTGTATATTTTTTATGTATATGAACATGACCCATGTTTTTTCTGTAAGTAAATGCATTTGCAATTACAAACTTAGTACCTGCATAAAAGCTTGTAGTCAACCGTACCCATTTTTGAAGCACTTTTAGTAAAAAACAAGGCAGACAAACCGAAGTAATCCGAGTTACCTTTGCCCCGCATACAGAAAAAGTAAATAAAAAAAAATAAAACCCGCGAAGCGACGACAAAGCGCGATGATATCGCAAATGCGGCCCTTTAATTAAAAACTCTAATTTCAAAAATGGAGGCCGCATTCGAATTTTAAATTTTTGTGAATGGAACTTTGGGGCGTTCTTTCGAATGTTTTTGTCATTATTGTTATCGTTAAAATAGTGGTCGAAAAGCAAACAAACAAAATGGGTAGTACTAGTTTATTATTTTTGCTCAACCACTGCAGTTTTTAATCCTATTTACAGCAGAATTGCTCGCATTGGTACCATAGTTTATCCAAATACACTTTTTATTGCTATTAATTATTTTATGTTGACTTGAATCCTAACCTAAATCCCCTAGCTAGTAAAAAGGCATTCGCCTTTGGCTTTATTGATATGTTTTTTTAATCAATTTTTTCTTTTTTGCAGATGTCCGTCCATACGTGCGACGAAGTCAAGAAAAAACAATATAAAAAGACAAGAATTCAAAGACAAATGTAAGTATTTTTTTGCCATTTAACCGAAATATTATACTTTTATGTCTCCCAACATTAATTCATTAGTAGGTCACCTAGCGGCATCTATTTCAATTTAGGTCTGTGTTGATATGGGTGATACAGATACAGTGCAAACGGGATATCTGTTCAGCTGTCACGTCGATAGCCTTTCATACAACTGAAGACTAGGCTGCATGGGCTCACGCTCTTTGCCTTCCCTTACATGGGAGAGTGATAAAAAAAGATCATTGCTTCAATCGCTGTCAGCGTAACCTAGGCCACCCTGACTGAACAGATATGTCGGAGTAGAGGCACTGTAGAGTCTGTGCGAAAAGAGAACAGGCATGGAATTTGAGGGCGCGCATTTGTATTAATTAACTGTCGCTTGTTCGTGTGAGGATTATGCCCAAGTCTTTAACAGTAACCTTCTACATTAAATTTTTGAGGATTGATGAGCATAAACGCCACGCAACCAGCCCTGGGCTAATTAATACAAATGTGCGCCCTCCGATTCTATGCCTGTTCTCTTTTCGCACAGACTCTACCGTGCTGGGCAATCCTACTGTATTGACATTATTTTTCTTAATGTGCCAGTGACATTAAGGTTTATACGTCACTTCCCCGTTTGCCGGCCAGGGGCGCGACCTGACTGACATTGTTACGTCACTGTACATTTACCAAACATTACACTGGAAGTGATATACCTACTTACCTACTTGTAAAAAATTAATAGAGAAAATCTTTTTAAAAGCAAAAGCTTTTATTTAAATGCACTAATAAACAACATAAAATAAACTTATATTAAAACTTTTTATATCAACTCATAACAGCATCAATACACAATTTATATGATACCTAAAAAGCTTACACACTGAAACTCACTCTCTAGGCTCTGGTGGCTCACCCATCCAACAACAAAACCTAAATTTGGCTTCTACTACTAGGAGGTGATCTTTTACATAACCACACCAGCCTCCGTAGCAAGCCACCGAATACTATTATATATTCTGTGACCGTGCAAAAACTAGCGCAAAAACGAAACTAGCGCATCTACTGTCAAATTTCCGATACAATTTGACAGATAGATGTGACAAAAATGAAGTGTATTATACGGCTGCATGGCACGGGGGCAACTCCCAGATGGATTGGCTAGCGCACTGCAAAATGCTTTATTCTGTCAGTTCCAGTATTTTTTCCCCTCAAACCCCGTGTGCCACGGGAAAAGGCATTGTCACAGGAAATATCTGTTTAGTCGGTCAATAAACCTCGCAAATTGGACAAACGTGTCGCCCCACAACTTTTATCACGTAATTATAGCATGCTATATGGCATCCATGCTTCCATGCTGGACTGGGAGTGATATGGGAGAAAAACATAGAATGTGGCAGCTGCATCTCCTCCCGGGCATGCTGTAAAAACCAGCTAAGGTATATGAGGGTTTCAGTGTATTGCAATTTAGGCGATGGACTGACAACCTGTCACTTTAGCAGTATACATAATCATCTCTGAAATAACCCTTAAAACTTGTCAGACGTGGCGGAACAACCTATGTTTTTACTCTGCCTAGCCCATTAGGGATACAGGCGTGATTTATGTGTATGTATGTTCTTTCATATCTTATGCAATATAGCAGTAACTGCAGTAACCTAGTACCTAGCCTGAAACGATCTAGGAAGTCTAGGTCTATCAATGAACCCTAAATGTCTAATTCCCATCAGGGCAGGCTGGGGGAAATCTTTAATTATTACATTAACGTCGTCTCGCCGCGCAGGGTAGTTGGCAACACAGAGAGTGTCTGCCTCCGTGGTCTAGTTGTCTGAGCCATGGGCTCTCGATCCGGAGGTCCGGGGTTCGATTCCCAGGGGGGAAAAAAGGTGGTATTTGTTTATTTATCACTTTGTGAGATTTTCTCTGTTTGGATAGGACATTGCAGTCTGAATCACCTGATTGTCCTAAAAGAATTCCGTGCTTCGGAGGGCACGTTAAACTGTCGGTCGCGGTCGCTGTCTTTGATAGTGGTCGTAACACAAACTATTACGTAAAAATAAGAAATGCCCCTCGTGACTACTGACTAATCATCATTCTTATTACAAAGTGTAATTTGATGGGATTAACAAATATTTCAACTAAGTATTTAGTTTGTTGAGTGAAACGCCAATAGCTAGTCATTAATTTTCATCTATTAAAATAGTAAACGTGAATCGAAATGCGCCTTTCAATGGGCGTGAACGACACTCAAAAAATGCTGTGATAAACAAATGGGTCAGGGTGACGGATAAGGGTCAATTCACTTCACACCGAGAAGAGACGCGACGCGACGCTGCACGCACTTATCAGGAGCGTGATGCAATCAAGAACTTTATTAAAAGACAGACAAAGCATTGACAGAACTCGACATTCCTCAGCCTGTCACTTGGAGACCACGCGGTGCAGTCTGTCACTTCTTGGTAAAAACGAGTTGCATCTTCAAGCAGATTCGTCGCTTCCCCATGTTCTTTCGTGTGGGTTTCGTTCGAGTAGGTCGACCCGATGAACCCTGGTGTCAGAGTTTTTAAACTGCCTTATAGCACAGCTAATAGGCTACTGACATGGTTTTTGTGTACGACCACAAGAACCATAAAATCAATTAATATTAATGTCACATTATTCATTGACTTGTCAATATCTGTTTCACCATTACTCTGTGCAAAAATTGGGTCCTGGCAGTGGTTGCAAACTCATTAGGTGGTCCATTAATCACTGTGTCAGCCGAGGGTTGGCAACCCCGGGTGTGTCTGAATTATCTGTCGGACTCCATATTGTAACACCCTGTATGTGACGTCATCTTGTGTTTGTAGTGTGAAGCGTTTTGATTGGTTTGTTGAAATTGTGAGAAATTTTGATATTTCTCTTTGAATTTTGTAGTACATACAATATCAATTAAATACCTGCTTGATTGGGAATTGACCCTCTGGGTAGAAAGAAGATAGTTTTGCACCAACTATGACATACCTATACATACCTACATATAATCACGCATTTATCCTTTACGGGGTAGGCAGAGCGCAAATCGCCTAACGCCTGACAAATATGGAGGGCGATTTTAGGCCCGTATTTATAATCAGCTCTCAAGAGTGACAGCGAGTTTGAGTTCGTATCAGAAATGTCTTCTGGGTTGCGGAGGTCAGATGGCAGTCGCTCTGTGTAAAAACCAGTACCCTCGTTCAATCCCCTAGATTAGGTAGCCGACCCCGTGAAATACGGGATAAAGGCTAGTAAGAAGACTAAGACAAGTGACTAATATAAAATTGTACTAAATAGTTGATATTTTAAGTAGAAACTAGTTCACGAGTAATCATTGAAGATTGCGATTACTAAAAACCCATTTAACTCAATTATACAACGGGAGTGACCCTCATTGATGTAGTAATTTCAATAAGGGTGGCCCTTAGAAGCTGGAAACAATAAATAATTGTAGAAGTGACTATAAATAATTTAAAGGGATAATAGGCCTTTGCCCTGCAGTGGGACACCACAGGCTCATAAATAAATAAATAAATAAATAGTCCTCCCTCCGATTTTCGGTGATGGCAGCCAATTTCCCAGAGATAGGCCAACTGCGCAGGACTAGTTTTTAGTGCCCAAGTGTTTGCGCAATACACAGGTGCACTTTCTATTCCTTCAATCTCTTATTCTGATGGGACAGATTAACTGACACGACCAGAGAGAAATCAGGCGCAGGACCGACTATTTACATGCCCATCCGACAGCATGGATCATCTTACTTTTCGGACAATCAGGTGATCAGCCTGCAATGTCCTAACCAAACTAGAAACAACAACACAAAGTCGTTGTCCCCCGCCGGGAATTGAACCCGGGACCTCCGGGTCGTGAGCCCATGGCTCAGACCGCTAGACCACGGAGGCAGTTAAAGGGATAAACAAGTAATGTACAGGTGTAGCTGATAATAAAAAAAATTACAGGAATTGCGTCTATGTTTCAAATTGCATACTATGCATAGACATTAGTTAGACCCTGCTCTCTTCAAAGCGAGAGTGCACCTGAAAATCTTTCTTCTGAGATTCTGACTCCATCATCGCCTAGTAGACTATCATGAAGAGCAAAGCCGTTTTTAATTTATTTTATTTTTATTTATTTTTATTTATTTAGGAAAACCAACCAATTTAAAAAATCCATGTCGTTTACGTCCATGCTGGACTGGGAGTGATAGAAAAACATAGAATGTGCCAGCTGCATCTCCTCCTAGGCATGCTGTAAAAGTCAGCTAAGGGATTTGAGGGTTTCAGTATTGGCGATGGCGATGGGCTGACAACCTGTCACTCTAGCAATATACAGATCTATCTAGAATAACCCTCAAAACTTGTCAGACGTGGCGGAACGACCTTTGTTTAGATCGTTTACGCTCTGCCTACCCCATTAGGGATAAAGGCGTGATTATATGTATGTATGTATGTATGTTTATAATTTTCTTTTTCCACGAAAACTTTAATACCTCTTCTAACATCATTCCTTTCTGTGGGTTAACATATGGCGCCCGCATCGGGATGGTACTAACCCTACAGATCAACCCTAAGTCCACTCCTGTGAGTCATACTCGATTGACAGATACTGTTTGAACACGTGGCGAACAGGGAGGAATTTAGTAGGATTTCGGTTGGGATCTGCACGTTGATGTTAATTTTTAATTGCTTTAAATATAATTTTGTGACTCTACCAATAATTTTCCGATGATAAATGCCATGATAAAAATTATAAATTGATTTAAAAAATATATAATAGGATACAATAGACCTAATTTGTTTTTTAAAACAACCAACAACCCAAAACCGTCAGTTTATCAATTACTCATTTTTTTTTTATAGACATAGCAATTTACCGGTCACACACTATCTACCAAGCAAGGGAATAGAACAGGCGTGATTTTAGATACCATAAGAGAAACAGAGTATAGGTGGCGCCCTCACTAGTAATAAATTAATGGTGTCACAAATAAGTTCTAACATTTTCATGAATATCTTACTTTTGAGATATTTGCAAATAATTCTACATTTTATATTATAACCCATAGTATCTAAGCTTTGTATTAAAAATGTGCTAAAAGTGGCCACATACATAAAAACAGAAATAGAGTCTATATTATATAGAGTATATTATAGAGTCTGTCTAATGAGTCGTTGCACACGGAAATGGCGCTAAATTTAAAAATCTCTAAATGTAAACACAGAAAAACTACAATGAAACTATTTTGATACTTTTATTTTATTTGTATGAAAATATCAAAATAGTTTTTTTGTATAAAAGTACTAAAATAGTTTCATTGTAGTTTTTCTGTGTTAAATGTGAAATATTTTTTAAATTAGCGCCATTTCCGTGTGCAACGACTCATTAGACAGACTCTCATGTTTTTGAGAACATTATAACCATTTCCACCGCATTCTATACATACTGACATTCTACACTGTATAATGTATAATATACAGGATGTTTCCAGCTTATCCCGGCTGGAACTCACAGGTATTTATTTAGGACACGCTGTAATTACCATTCACCTCTGTTTGATGTCCCGCCGCAGTAAAGGATCGTTCTCTATATAGTTCCGTTATGTGGGTTTGTGGGGTTTTGGAATTTGCTGGTTGTTGAGTGTGAAAATGTGTTTTTTTATTTATTATTACTCTGCCTGCTCCGCAAAGGATAAAGACGTGTGTGTAGTGAATAGATTGTAACATTTCGCCACCAGAAATGTCCAGCCAAAATAATAAGGGTTCAACTTCATATAGATATCGTAATAATACCTACCCTTAATAGGTACGTATAGTTATTTCATCCATACAATAAAGTCATTTTAAAAAAAACTGGCAAAACGTGCGTTCCTTCCTACTAATTTTATTATTTTATACTACCTACAGTACCTATACTGCTCTACTACTAAATTCAATCCCATATTAGATGTGATGACTTCCATCTATTGTTGAGTAGCGGAACTACACACTTCCCAGGACACAAAACAGATGGCGCTGTAACGAAGAATCGGCACGCGTCAATACAAACCTTCTGCATAGTTTATAAGGGCTGAGCATCATAACATTGAGTCCCACAGCGGCATATATATCGCAAAATTGCTATCTCTGAGCAGAGAATAGGGTGTAAATTATTCAGGCGGCCAGTAACAGCTTTTGTTGGGGTAATGAACTATGGGCCACTTTTTGGAGGTGCGCCGGCAATTTGGGGAAAACCTTAATAACATTTTGTTTGGTTAGATGGCGGTAGATATTCGAGGAAAAGAGCTTTATTAGTTTATTAATTTTGCAAAGACGTACTGAATGCTGATATCTGATATTCTTGTCTTGTGCCTTGTGCAAAAAAAAAAAATACTGGTCAATGTTTTTTTCTATGCTGATACTGAGTTAGTGAGAAGATTGTTCTTTGCTGCAATGCAATAGAAAAACATAGAATGTGCCAGTTGCAAACATACATATTCTGTGGGAATCAGTAGATAAAGACGACGGATTTAAATTAAAATTATTTAAAATTTGGCAATTTAAAGTGATTTTTATTTTCCCGGCTGGTAATTAAAAAATGTTGTAAGTAAAAAATGTACAGAACCACCCCAACCCAACATCTGGCCCACTTTCCCAGTTTCTCGGGTCACAAATTGTACCAGTCTTGTTTGAGCTTGTCCAAACATGTTTCCACTTGTTTGTGCTCCCTCTTTGATCTCGTAATGCGGCCTGTACCTACACCCTGTAGTTAACTTGTTACTTGTTAGATTTGCGTTATTCATAGCATTTCATAGCTAATTTAATTCATTGTTGAAGGATGCTATAATTTTGTGGATGAGTGTAATTTTGAGACTTTTAGGATTCTTTTTCTGTTATGCAAATTTTTAAGTGGAGAAAAGGAATTGTGTTTTGAGATTTATTTGTGAATTTACCAGTTGACGGCGGCTTTCAAAAGCAATTCAAAACAATTGTCTTAAATTGCCCTTACAACTGTGACAAAAGCGTTGTCGAACTGCCCATCCCTTTAGGATTACTGACATGATTTAATGCATGTTATGGTATGCAATTCAATCAGCTTAAAAACCAACTAGCTCCAATTCCAAAAATCTAAGATAAGAGAGATATTAATTCCGTCTGCCATTGCTAGAGCAAGTTCAATGGCATAGAATGTACCAGCTGCTTTTCCTCTCGGGTATTCTCTAAAAGCCATTATTTAGATAATATCATATAAAATCTGCCAAAACTGCTAATGGTGCTATGGTAAGGCGATAGAATAGACTGTCAAATTGTCACTTCTAAATTGTCAAGATTAATCACAATATTATACTGTAGCAACATTGTTTTACCCTTGATACCCTGCCTACATCATGAGAAATTCAGGCATGACTTTATGCTTGTAATGGTATGCAATTCAATCAGCTTGACCTCCGACTATGCCCACTAAAACCAGCTCAGCTCCAATTCCAACAATGCTGAGAGAGACATCAATTCCGACTGCCAGTGCCAGAGCGGGCTCAATGGCGGGCCGCTGTTGTTTATGATCTCCAGGACCTCCTGCAACGTCTGGACATGGCTAAAGTAGTTCTGGACGGGAGGTATTCTCTTCAAACTTGAGGGAGGCGAATAGGTTCAATTTTGGATGCAACTTTCTAAAGCTTTTCATAAAATTATTAAAAAAAAATACCTGCTCATTCTTAGTATATTTTAACGCTAGTACAAAAGAGAGTTATCTATACTCCATTCGTTTTTAAGAAATAATTTTTGCCGTAGTAAATGACCGTTTTAGTACGCCTAAAATTATTTCTTAAAAACGAATGGAGCATAATCTTACCACTGCTGCAATAACTGCAAACATTATATTGTTTGATACAGCACAAAAATTACGTTCAAAATGTTGATGACCAAAGAAACTCGTTATCTAGTTACAATGTACAAAAATATCATAAACTGAAAGCAAATTGAAAAGGGTCAATAATTACTCTCAAATTTGACCTATAATGTGTTCTCCATAAATTTTAATGTAATCGTAATGGTTTGACAGTAAAACCTAACGATGTACCAAAAGTAAATAATCATTTAAGAGGCTTGTTAATGGTGCTATGAATTTTGGTAATAAAATCAACACAGAGGGTTGTAATAATCGATTAAGTACTTATCTAAATTTTACAGTTCACTGTTGAAATTTTTACAATTTTAAAAAGTTATCAAACTTATGCTCCCTTATATCATATAAATTAATATAAGTATCACCTAATGGTTAAAATGAAGAATTGATTTAGACCTCGCACCAATAATGCCGCGTAACGATCTTAATGACCCCAAACGACCTCTTAGGGTCATTTCGGTTTATTAACGACCTCTTATGACCCAACCGTTGCTAACCGAATATAAGGTTATGAATTGTTCAATTTCTTTTACACTCTTTACTAATATTTTTGTCTTTTAATGTTAAAAACTGATTTAACAATATACATACTTTTGAAACCGATATTTTGAAGGCTGTTATAATAGTCTATTTCAAATACGAGGAATTGTCAATTAATAACAATATTCTGCAAAAGCATGTCAGTGTAATTCTTGCCAGTACTACAATTCTTCTTTTTTTCAAGTGCCGTAATACCAGGAATTGTCAATTAATAACAATATTCTGCAAAAGCATGTAAGTGAAATTCTTACCGTACTAGAATTCTTCTTCTTCAAGTGCCATCTCTTATCGGAGGTACTAGTCTAATCTAGCTTTATCTTACAGCAAGCAATACAGGTATCTATTCTGTGACAATACGCTTTGCTGTACCTATACCTTGTAATAATAATTATTATTCTTATACTCGACTATAAAAGCCTTATTGATTACAATGCCAGTTTAGCTTACCCTACCTAATGACTTGGGCGGACCGTTTTCTTGTTACTTTGCATTTATTTATTTTTATTAGCGCCATCTATTTTCTTCCCATGGTATTATCTCGGACCAAAATCTGCAAATAAGAAATCTTTTTGATTTTGGCCTTGCTAAGTAAAGTCATAGAAAGTTGCCAACGTAAAATCTGTGGTAAAATACGAAAACTAAACCACAGCCCGCTGGAAAACGCCACCCAATCGGGCGTAAGATGAAAAATCCCTTGCTTTCGCGTCATTACTTTATACACTAATAAATTGTGGGACCGTGCGACTGTTCGTGACGGCTTGTCCGGCATTTTTTTTTTTTTTTTTTTTCTGTTGTGTTTGTAGGACAGTTTGGGAATAAAGCTGTAGGAAATTAGTGCAAGAGAATTTGGGTAGTAGTTTTAATTGTGACTCCAACTCGCGGCACTTTTTCGTAATTTCTGGACCAAAATTTTTCTCGTCATCGTAAATTAATGTTGCTGCTTCGGAGGGCACGTTAAGCTGTCAGTTCCGGTCGCTGTCATTGATACCTAGTGGTCGTTACCCAAACCATGTTAAAAGCCTTCTGACACTAGAATCCGCCATGTCGTACCTACAAGTAAGTTGACACGAATTATTTTAAAGATTTTTTTTACTGTGAACCAGTTTTGCCATTCAGTTGAGTTCTATCTTGAGGGCAAACCACTTGAGTGGCCACGATCAATTTGCGGTAGCCTGTCTAATAGGGCGTTAACAGTCTCGCAAAGAACAGGTATTTATTTTATGAAATCTTTGCAGAACCTTTTACTTCTTATAGAATGTGCCAGCTGCATCTCCTCCCAGGCATGCTGCAGTTTATAGTTTAACTGTAATTTATCAATCTGGAATAACCCTCAAAACTTGTCAGACGTGGCGGAACGACCTTTGTTTAGGTCGTTTACGCTCTGCCTGCCCTATTAGCGATAAAGACGTGATTATACGTATGTATTTATGTATCTTTGCAGAATGGGCTTCAACTCACACATGAAACACAGGCAGGATAGCAGGACCTTTAAAGAGATTTGCTCTTGATACGTTACTGTTCTAACTAACTGAACTATCCTATGTTTAAGTTAATGAACGTTGGATCAAAGAACATCAATTTTGTATCACTATCTATCTATAGGATCCAAGATCTTGCAATATGCCTAATAAATTTGACATAATATGATGGATGGAACATGGGTGACTTGCAAAATTGCTTGAACGCCGCAAACTATTAACTTCAACAGCCACAATTTCCTATCTCCAATACTCGTAAGGTAAACTACCAAGTTTTCCCCCGAATATTAGCACTATCACCGAAAATAAGCTCCGACTATACTCAGCATGTGAATATGCACTAAGTAACGCCATCGTATTCCTGAACACGCTCTTGACAAGGGTCGCCCAGTTTGACGACGCCATCTTTACACTGGAAACGAGACGAAAACATCGGAAGCTTCGTGCACCATTGCTTGCTTCACTTACGATTTATTTCATTTTCAAAAATCTTTGTTTTCATAATAATGGTACTTACAACATAACTATACATGCATTATACAAACATGTAACATAAAGGGTATATGCATCGAGAAATGTGTGAATCTACCCATGAAACTGAACAACTTTCCCTAAGGAACATAGGTCGAAATCCAAAGAAATAATTTTGACTTCCCATACTAAAATGGGCTATCAGCTGATGCATTTTGTATGGAAGGTCGAATTTTCTTTTTCGTTTTTCCAGTTATGTTCCTTAGGAAAAGTTGTTCAGTTAATGGGTAGATTAGATTCACACCTTTCTCGATGCATATACCCTTTCTGTTACACGTTGTATAATAATTATGAGAAGCATAATACTTACGATAATTACACTTCCTCATGCTAATAACGCCTCCTAAAGCTTTTAGGTGTCAGAGTTTTTTAAAACACTTAGCACAGCTTTGACACGGTTTGTGTAACGACAACTATCAAAGACAGGGACCGGGTCCAGCTTGATGATTTTAATGACTTTTGAAAGCATATAAAGAACCTCACAGATTACACAATTAGACTTTTTGGTGCACTTGGGTCAAATAATGAAGAGAAAAATTGGGTTTCATTCATAAAAAGCGACAAAGGGTTTGGCTGAGAGAATGGGCACCAACTATTTCTCTGCGCTTGCCAATCTGGACAGCGTACCGAAAACTGAAAACGGTTGCTCAGTCAATGAAACTGAACAACTATCAGGATAAAATTCATTCAGAAAATTTTAAAAAAATTTACTTCCCCTTACAAATTGTTTGATTTTGGTAATCAGGTAATTTTGTATGGAAAAGTCAAAAAATATTCATTTGCTAATGAATTTCCTGTTGAAAATTGTTCAGTTTCGTGGACTGAGCAACCCCAATCAGTTTTCGATACGTTGTCCCTTACATTAAACCCCGTAGAGTACCCCCAATCGGGTCAAGCATACCTATACAAACCATTAACCATTTCCTGTACCTAGGTTGCCTGGAAGAGATTGCCACTTAGCAATAAGGCCGCCTGTATGTACACTAATATTCGTTGTTTGTTGTTTCTGTATGTGTTTTATTAAGTGTGCAATAAAGTATATTGTATTGTATTGTATTGTACTATCATCAAAATAAGGAAATCAGCAGCGATGCAGAGCAAAATTCACTCGACGTCGTATTAGCATCTGAAGTAGGCTGTCCAGTTAAATGGCGCCCGACATGGGACTACACAATTGTTGTCAATATCTTGTACCCACACTTTCAAACGCCTTTTTGAATGTGTACTTTTATTCAGTATGAAACTCGTAACATTTTAGTGGTTTGTATGAATAGAAATGGGGTTGGCATACTCCTTGTTGGGTTTTTGCGTGGTGAAAAACGCTTTAGCGTGATAGGAGGTATTCTTAGTTTTCAATTAAGACATGAAGTTTGCAATCATTATAGAACGTTAAGAAAGTGCTAGACTATTTTAAACATAAATTGAAACATAAACACGACAAGAAATAGATTTGTGGTGATCCACAGAACAGATAATAGTACTTAATGATATCATATCACTGTATTGCCAAAGAAAATATATTATTATCTAAGTATTGCTAGGACGTCAGCCCAACTCAGATTGCCATACCGACACTTTTGGAGGAGAAACAATTGCATTGGTAGATTCTATGTTTCTATTGCTACCAATATCGCTTACGCAAATAAATAAACGTACATCTCATATGTAATCAACTGATATAGTATGCATAAGTGTAATAGAAATAAGAATAATGTTGAGGAAACACTCCTCAGTGATTTGGATCCTCTTAGCCCCACGTCGGGCGCCAAATTTTCTTTACTCTCGCGACCGCCCTGACGCATATTAATAGTCCTCTCTTTTGTTTCAGGTATTGCCAGTACAAGGAAATGGGATCTTAGAAAATGATAAGAGTAGGGCAAAAAATTGTATGTTGGCTTTATTGTAAGCTGGATTGGAACGTAACGCCTGGTAAATTTACTTTGCTTTTTGTACATTTTGATGTAATTTGTATCTCAGATTTGTAGTAACAATACTATATTAATAGACGGTAAATACACATTGTACATCGAGAGACTATTAACTACCTAATTGTAGTGTGTCAGTAATTGAACAAGTTCAACAAACATACCGGGTGTAAGCGACAACTGATTGGGGTTGCTCAGTCAACAAAACCGGACAACCTTTACCAGGAAATTCTTTCAGGTATCGAAAAAAAGTTGACTTCCCCATACAAAGTGACCATCTCATTCAGACAATTTGCAAGGGAGAATCATTTCTTTTTATTTCCTGAATGAATTTCTTTCTGATAGTTGTTCAGTTTCTTTAACTGAGCAACCCATATCAGTTTTGCGGGAAGCTGTCCCTTACACACTTCCATGCTGGACTGGGAGCGATAGAAAAACATACAATGTGCCAGCTGCATCTCCTCCCGGGCATGCTGTAAAAACCAGCTAAGGGAATCGAGGGTTTCAGTATATTGCAATTTAGGCGATGGGCTGACAACCTGTCACTATAGCAATATACAATTTTATCTTAAACAACCCTCAAAACTTGTCAGACGTGGCGAAGCGACCTTTGTTTGGGTCGTTTATGCTCTGCCTACCCCATTAGGGATAAATGCGTGATTATAAATGTATCTATGTAAGGTATGTATGTCATTTAAATTTGAGGAAGAAGCTCAACATATTCATTTTCTGCATTTTACATTGTGACCGTGTCTCCCGACATTGTGCTCACATTTGGGATGCAGAAACTTTGAAAATCATCAAAACGACTTGTGAAATATTCATGCCGCTTAGATAACTTCGCGCAGTGCCATCTATTGTTAAACAGTTGAACTAAAAGTTATATGCTACTCGACGCTAGATGTCGCACTAATAAAGTACCATAGTTCTTAACATCGCTTTTAGATGGCGCACCATGCAAAATTTCGTGTCCAAATCCAAAAGTAGGCACATTCAAAAACTACAATCTTTCTCCTATTTATATAGTAGGTAGTAGGATGCCTTTCTAAAATCATGAAGAGAAATCATTCAGAAATACGCAGAAAATAAGGTTCCCTACGATGCTCCCTATCCCTATCAAAATAAAACAAATTCTTCTAATATTCAATGATTTTTCTATTCAACAATAGATGGCTCTGTATAGTTCAGAAGTATTTTAGGCTACTGTTGGAAGATCTTGGAAGAAGAAAAAAGAAGGAAAAGTGCGTTTTGACGAACCCTTGTCACTTCCCTTGCCCCGTGTGTTTAAACGACTGGACGGAGAACTGATAAGGGCTTGTCTTACGCTAGATCTACCAAGAAAAGAAGAAAACAGAAGATTGGAAGAAAACTAAAGAATTTACTGTGGAGGGTTTTATACCGGGTGTAAGGGACAGCTTCCCGCAAACTGATAGGGGTTGCTCAGTCAACGAAACTGAACAACTATCACCAGGAAATTATTTCATATCTGGCTTTTCCGTACAAATTGTCCGTTAAAGGTGGTTATTTAGTATGGGAAAGTAAAAAAAAACGTTTCCTGAAAAATCCTGGAGTAAGTTGTTTCGTTCCTTTGACTGAGCAACCCCTATCAGTTTGCGGAAAGCTGTCTCTAAGGCCCGTATTTATAATCAGCTCTCAAGAGTGACAGCGAATTTGAGTTTGTATCAGAAATGTCACTCCAGTACAAAATGACCTGTCAAATCCGCACTCAATATCGCTCTCAATCTTGAGATCGCTTTATAAATACGAGCCTTACACCCCGTATACATAAGCAAATTATACTTAGTTATACCATTTGTACCGATTCTACATCCAAAGGTTGCCTGTAGAAATTGCTGGTTAAGAAATTAGGCCGCTTATATTGTAACGTCACTTTTATTCCTTGTAAAAGCATTTCTGTTGGTTATTTGGCAATAAAGCAATTATTGTATTGTATTGTTGATTGTATTATTGTAGGTATTTATTGATAGATTGTTGAAATGATAATTAATATTTTGTAAATATATTAATTGCTTTTTATGAAACTGAACAAATTTTCTCCAGGTTCATAATCAAAACAAAAGTGTTTTTTCGCACATATTGATCAGTTTGGGACGACCTCGATTCGACCTATCTCATGGAAAGTTGTTCAGTTTCATGGGTAGAATCATCCTACTACTTTTACAAAATGTAAAGACAATTTTTAAGTACAATAAACAATTTAAAATTGAAATTTCCCTTTTCATTTAAAGAATTCCTTATCCTCCATGGTTAAAAGAAAAAGAAAC
>JARACY010005753.1:0-20417 GCA_029255725.1 Scrobipalpa atriplicella | reverse complement strand
GAAAATGTGTATGCACGAAAAATTACACAGACAGCGTAGTACCTACTTACGTAGCTATTTGCTACGTAGCAATGGTGGCTACGAAAAAGTTGGACTGAACATTTTATCCAATGAAAACAGAACTATTTTTTTCGGAAACTTATAACGGGGTATGTTTAGAAACGACGGGATGTTATAATTTTATTAGTTTTGAACCACAACCTAGGCAGTTAGTACCTACGCGTTGCCCTTTGATGAGCTAAAAACAATCTTACACCTACGGGAAAACTCAATAAATCGCAGATAAACATCTGGGAGCAGAAGCTATTAACAAAATCATAAAAACACTGTTTCTTCAACCTTTGACTGTATAGACTATAGACTAACAACACCGCAATTTAAGTTCCCAGGAAACCTAGAACTTTATTAAGTTTACGTTAGAGTTTAAAATCGTTTTAAGGCTCGTACTATATAGAGTTTTTAAAATAAATAACTACACTCAGAAATTCAACGAACATAATGGTTTGAATATTATAATTCAAATTGAATTTTGAAGGTCGGTAGGTATGCAGGCATTCAGAAAATAAATTACATACGATTTTAGCTCAATAAATTGCCTACGAACATGGGAATGTCGGTAGAAAGCAATTTTGATATTAATAAACATGTAGGTAATTGGTTTAAATTGAAAATACTAAAACGATGTTTTTTTTTATTTGTTTTGCGACGAAGACGAAAGACATATTCTACAGCAAGCAGATGAATTGATTTATGAAACTTTTTTCTAACTCGTATTTTGGGAGGTTAACAACAAGTCACGTTTTTAGATATTTTTTATACTAGAACGACCATGCCACAATAGACTCCTTCACTCACCATAGACAGGGCCGAAGATCGCGTAAGTAGGGCATGAACACCTGCCGCACTGAGAGTAGAAGCCAGGGTAGAGTGACGAGATTCCGAGGGCCTTTCCAGAACTTTAGGAGCACCATCCGTCCATGGTCACAGAATATAATAATAGTACTCCATGGTCCAGTCGCAGCACAGTCAGTTTGCAAACCACCCCAAGAAGTTTGCCAGAAACTATACATCGAATACAAGAATACAAGAATTGTCCACTCACCATAGATAGGGCCGAAGATCGCGTCCTTAGGGCATGAACGCCTGCAGCGATCAGAGTAGAAGCCAGGGCTAGTGTGGCGAGGTTCCGAGGATCTTTCCAGGACTTGAGGAGCGCCACCGTGCCCATTGTCCAGTCGCAGCACAGCGCTTCGGGTAGCGTCAGCAGCCAGGCGTTCAGGGCAGGCAGGTATGCAAATGTCAGATGTCTGGAATTAGTGTAAGTTAGGCAGTTAGAATTATTATTTGACGTACAAGTAGTCTACGTCCTACGTTTGTCTCAAGAGGGCATAAATCTTTTTTCATGATAGATTTTATCTTGAAAATAGTCTAGTCCGGAGGATTTCGAGACACAGTTGAAGATGGAATGAGCTCACCAGAAGTATTGTGATATTCTCGATAGAATATCACAATACTTCTATAGAATACTGCAAACATGCTGACGGGCACCATACTCCGATGGATTATTTCGATCCGGTTTTTCATATCTTAAGGTGGGCTAATGTTTGTATACCTTTCAGTCTCTTTTAGGAGGCAAAGCTAGGTGTCTGCTAGATGTTCAGCCTCATAAATATTTAAAGCTATTTCACTCACCTGGCAGGCGGAGGCGACGCCCCAGCAGGATTATCAAAGCGCGTGAAGACAGGCAGCTGAGCGCCCATCACATGAAGCCTAGCCGCCAGCAGAGCCAGGGTGGCACAGCAGACAGTAGCCACTCTCCTGGCTGCTTCACCACAAGCGCTGCCCCAACCAGCTCCTTTACTCCACGCGTCCAGCCAGGATAACCGGCTGCCGCTGCCTGCACTCCGACGCTGTAGAAAAATAAGAACATCGTCATTATTTTTTATTGGTAATGGACTAATGGATTTGGTCTTTCTAATTTAAGTCAGGGACGAGAGAGGCTGAGTTCAAAAACAGAGTTCACCCAGAAGAGAGTTCAGACTTACTTTCAAGAGTTGAGGGTTGTGTAATTCGGAAAACAGATGCAGGTAGTGAGTTCCACTCCCTTTTTCTCGTGTCAAAGCTGTCTATCCTGAGCTAGCTTTGTCCAGGTTTTTCCGACAGCCTTTGCTATGTTGCCAACCCATTTAGCTACGAGACACATCTTCGGCCTTCTTGTCTCGTGGTCTGTTTTAAATTGTATAAATGGTTCTTGCATAAAAAGTGCAGCGATGTCAGGCATTTGGGAGGATGCCAACAAGCCGTTTTATACAATCGCCTAAAGTGGAGCTGAAATCTCTGACGATAAACTTGGCCAGATTGTCTAATTCTCTTTTCTGTTATATTTATACAAAAAGATTCCCATATCGGTACCTAGACGTATTTTAATTTCATCTTATATTTTCCAAAGAAAACGATGACGCTTGATGCCTGCCTAAGATTTCCAGTAGGTGTCTGTTACGTTACATAACATGTGAATTTAAATCACCTACTAAAATCAATTGCTTAAACATACGTTGTTGGCACAAATTTGTTGTAACTTCCCCAACTTAACCCAAACATCGAACAAACTAAAACTACTCTCAAAATCAACACAGAATACCCAACTCCCAAGTATTATGTTTGGTACCTACAGATCGGTAGCCTGCGGATGGCTCCAAGTTAAACTCTAAACTTTTGACAGTTCCGCAAACACGTGGCCCGGCCCGTGCATGCTGGCTGGTGTACCCTCACCAACTGGTCTAACTAATCGAGGAACATGTCAGCAGCACGACCCAGAGTTGTATATCTGTATTGCGTCCGCACCAGACTCCGCAAGTTGTTGGAAATGTTAGATAGCCCAGCGTGAACAAGCCAAATTAATGTAGGTTGAGGTTTTGTCACTTTACAAACATTATGAATGAGTCTGCCGAGATCTGTGGTATCTGCTTATGGGATCGTAAGACGTGCATATGTAAATTAAATGCACTGAGTGGCCTGATGACATTGCATTTTCAGCTGAACTTTTGTGTTTTAATTTAACCAAACGCGAAGCATATCAAGAATAGTTGATCAGATTCATCATTCCTTAAATATCTCTATTCTCTCATTTTTATTCTTTGATGAATGGTATTTTTAACACGTTCAGACCAGGGCCGTCAAAGCTATATTACCGCAACAGACGACGGTTTTTTTGACACATTCAAAGTGCAGTGTGGCCTGCGGTGGTATACATACATCCTTACATTAATTTTAAAGGTGAAGCTTACATAGCGCTTTTAAGTTTATTATAAACATAGACTCCTGGGAACTGGTACGTATACATGTTACTGAAGTTGAATATGGGTCTGCCTAATCCAGTGACATGTCAACAACACTGCCTAGATTTGTGGATTCGCTGTCTAACTCCAAACCGCAAACAAACCCTAGTTCGGAACGATACAAATTAGAAATTACATAACAAAGACCTCGAAAATTAAGGCGTGGCGTAGCTCGTGCGGTTTTAGTCCTTTTAGGCTTTGGAATGTTGCCGTACCATATTAGGGAAAATGTAAAGTAAGTATTTGATTTTTAAAACTCTACTTTTTCGGGTGAATTCACTAAAGAACGATACTTAAAATAGGGTATGTATATTACAGATTTTCTCGGCGTAGGAAAGGTGATTTCTCTAGTGTTGCAGTTGCAAGCACTCATTGGTTATGGTGACCATTTGTCAAATTTTTAGCTGATTTCAACGAACCTTCTGAGCCACGAAGAGCTCGTAGACGACGCAGACGCCGGTGACGGTGATGCCTTGCTCCTTGCACAGCATGGCTATACCGACGCACACGGTGCAAGCCGCCACGTAGCGCCAGTCTGAAAAAAAAATCTCATTTAGAATAATATTCGGAATTCAGTTTAGTAGAGGACTATCATAACATAATTCAAGAGTCCTGGTTACTGCTGGATTGGATATTGCTTCTCTCAAGGCGTCCTATTAAGTTTGGTCTACGGGTCTTCGCATCCAGTATCGCCAAGGGTAACGTGGGCCTGTAACGAGTTCCTACAAGCCACCAATCATCGCTCGTTTACACATTACGATGAATATTCAATGTGGATGAACTCATAAAACGGAAAGCTCAAGTCATGTTTGTCAAAAGTGTAGTGTGGGTAAGTATATCTTATATCATTCGCTCACCTGTACATCTTCTTCGACTGGCAGCCCTGGCGTAGCACAGCAAGGCACCCAGGAAGAATACTGAAGACAGCATCTCCGCCCTTCCCACCACGCCAGTCACCTGAGGACAAAGAAATAGACGCATCATCATCATCATCATTCCCTTGCCCTTGTCCCATCATTTGGGGTTAGCGCAGAATGTGTTTAGAAATAAGACTAGGTATGAGTAGTTTATTACATCCAGTTCGCAATATATTCGGAATTCAGTATAATTAGAACCCGCAAATATATACGGAATTTATTCGGAGTTCGCAAGATCGAGAGAAGAAAGGAATTCCTAGTCATTGTTGAAATAATTTCAGTATTTTTAATTACGCATCTGTATATCCCATATGGGGTAGTCTGATTGTGAATTCCCCAGTAAAGGGTGTTTTTTCCTCGTTGTCCATTAAATATTGAGGATAATGAAAATATATTGAAAGGGCCAGGCAATACACTCTAACCCGTGCACATTTTTATCTTTATAAATATAACGTAAACAGTATATTGCATTTTAAACCTGACTTTATTCTTAAAAGAATAACAGAATACAAAATATGCTCTTGATAATATCAGAGTATCTGTGTACTTCCCGTTTGTTTATGTTTCCTTTGTGCGCAATAAAGAGCAAGTAATTTTTCAAACATGAATCCATCCAACATCCGACTTTATCTCTAAAACAACGACAAAAAGGATTTTAACTTTAAAGAAAACAGAATTTTCTATTTCGTTTAGCATCAGGGAATGCACCCACTCTCCTAGATATACAAGAAAATTGCAGTGAGAAAATACAGAAGTCGCTAGTCGGAGTTGGACAGTGTTGCCAGACTGCTAGGCACATTACTGCCACCTACTATGACATCTACTAAAGCCCATTACAGTAGAAAGTCTGTCTAATGAGTCGTTGAACACGGAAATGGCGCTAAATTTAAAAATCTCTAAATGAAAACACAGAAAAACTACAATAAAACTATTTTGATACTTTTATTTTATTTGTATGGAAATATCAAAATAGTTTTTTTGTATAAAAGTATGAAAATAGTTTTATTGTTGTTTTTATGTGTTTAAATGTGAAAGATTTTTAAAATTCGCGCCATTTCCGTGTGCAACGACTCATTACATTAGACAGACTCTACTCAGCCTCCCTTTAAGAAAATAATAGTAGGGAAGTACGTACCCACGTAATAGTTTGTATGTTGTAGTTTGTGATTTCAGTCATAAATATAATCATTACTTCGTTTTGATATTAAGGGATGGAGAAAGCGGCATTTAACTACACATTTTGGACGCCTGCATTTTAATAAAATGAAAAATAATCGTTCAACTTTTAGGAATAACAATTTGATGTATTGATGTCATATTTCTTTAAAAGTCTAAATGGCCAAAATTTGGATGTCTTAGATTCTAAAGCAGTTATATTATAACCGATCAAGTCAACGTCATATATACCATCAAATCATGATGAAAATTTTACGCATGGCAGCACCGGTAAAGCCATAAAGTCTAGGAAAAATGGGTGACCGTCTAGCTATAGCTAGCGTAGGTAGTACGTTTATAGAGATAGCAAATATAGTTAGAGAGCATTAGAGAAGGCGGGACATGCTGTCTACTAGTTCATTACAAACAGTTCTGTGCCGAACAAACACACGATCTATGTGTGATTATTATTGTAGGGACCTTTCCTTTCTGGATATATCAATAAAAAAAAACCTGGTGATATGTTTTCAGTATTGTTGACTGAGCAACCCCTATCAGTTTGCGGGACGCTGTCCCTTACACCCGGTATACATACATATTTATAATCACGCCCTTATCCCTAATGGGGTAGGCAGAGCGTAAACAACCTAAACAAAGGTCGTTTCGCCTCGTCTGACAAGTTTTGAGGGTTGTTTAAGATAAATCTGTATATTGCTGTAGTGACAGGTTGTCAGCCCATCGCCTACATTACAATATATTGAAACCCTCGAATCCCTTAGCTGATTTTTACAGCATGCCCGGGAGGAGATGCAGCTGGCACATTCTATGTTTTTCTATCGCTCCCAGTCCAGCATGGAAGAGTCTATCGCTCCCAGTCCAGCATGGAATAAAATTTACTCTGCACTACAAATAAGAAACTATCAAAAGTTTATTTTGTAAAAGAATCGGAAGTGTTTACAAAACAAGCACGTTCTAGAACTTTCGGTCGCGTGTACACTCGATGCGATACTAACAATTATAATGTCCCAAACTTTGCGTGGGAAACGACTTCTACGTGTTTACGACTTAAAAATACGACGGAAAATACAACATTTTAAAAGAAGAACAAGTATTTTAAAAAGTTAAAAGAACCCAACTGCGTAGAAAGTGAACTTTAAACTTTAAATCGTTATAAATCCTAAACGTTTGAAGGTGAACGATTTTATGAACCTAAAACTGATTTTCAAATAACCCACTCAGCATAGTGCGTAATATAATTTTCATTTAAATCATGTCTTCAGTGACACTTGCAAGGTTAAAACGAATCGATTAACGTAAGAAAAATCATCAATAGGCCCATGCGTTTGGTCTCTAGAGCGCCACAAAGGAACACACGTACTCGATCGTACATACATACATAGGCTGACAAACACATTACCCTTCTTTGCATTGCGCAGTCGGGCAATACAACATTTTAAAAGAAGTAAAAGATTTTACGTTCTCAAACTCCCCTTCTGAGTAACCAAATCGGTCCTTAAGGTAAAAGGTATTATTAGGTTTGTAATCATACGTTACGTTCGACATCAAGGAAAATATGAAAATTACAGTTATTTATCATGCTTAAGTACTTATTTCTTTTACATTATGTAAATTTTCCTTCTCTGTTGAAATAATATCCGGCTTAATTACTTTAATGTTATGCTTTTAAATTATTTAATGATTTCCATAATAATTAGGTACTTAGGCGCACATTATAGGTAGAGTCTGTCTAATGAGTCGTTGTACACGGAAATGGCGCTATTTTTAAAAATCTTTCACATTTAAACACAGAAAAACTACAATAAAACTATTTTGATACTTTTATACAAAAAAACTATTTTGATATTTCCATACAAATAAAATAAAAGTATCAAAATAGTTTTATTGTAGTTTTTCTGTGTTTACATTTATAGATTTTTAAAATTGGCGCCATTTCCGTGTGCAACGACTCATTAGACAGACTCTATAAGGAATCATTAATAGTACGGCGGTTAAGGATCAAAATCAGGACAAAGCTTGCACTTTCGCGTGATGGGTTGAATTGGTCTCAGACTAGTTGTACACATCCTAAGGTATCTTTTGAGATATGTTGCCCTGGTGGGTACTCTCTATGGGTCTGCAGGCAGGGTCGGTTAGGTTACTATAGGAGCAATTACAGTATTTTAATGATATAGGAGTGGTGCTCGAACAAAGTTTGGAGCACACCCTAGTCAAATTCACATCGTGGTGAAAAAAATCCAAAATGGCGGAAAACAAGATGGCCGCCATACAAAATAAAAAGTCGAATATCTCCTAAACTATGAGAGATAGGTGGAGAGTGCTCGAATAAATGTTATAGGGAATGATAGTGGGTAACTTCTGGTGATCACGAAAATCCAAGATGGCGGATCCAAAATGGCGCCTGATATAAAAAATGCTCCGATCAGGCTGAAATTTGGCTGGTGAGAGGTTATTGAAGTTCTAATGCAATTGGAAAACGGTAAATTTGAAAAACGAACTATCATTATCGAATTAGTACTTCAATGACATCTCACCAACCAAATTGCAGCCTGATCGGAGCATTTTTTTATCAAACGCCATTTTGGATCCGCCATCTTGGATTTTCGTGATCACCGGAGGTTACCTACTATCATTCCCTATAACATTTATTCGAGCACTCTCCATCTATCTCTCGTCGTTTAGGAGATATTCGACTTTTTATTTTGTATGGCGGCCATCTTGTTTTCCGCCATTTTGGATTTTTTTCACCGCGATGTGAATTTGACCAGGGTGTGCTCCAAACTTTGTTCGAGCACCACTCCTATATCATTAAAATACTGTAATTGCTCCTATAGTAACCTAACCGACCCTGCCTGCAGACCCATAGA
The DNA here is from genome assembly GCA_029255725.1 of Scrobipalpa atriplicella. Classification (NCBI taxonomy): domain Eukaryota; kingdom Metazoa; phylum Arthropoda; class Insecta; order Lepidoptera; family Gelechiidae; genus Scrobipalpa; species Scrobipalpa atriplicella. The sequence goes on along the minus strand of JARACY010005753.1, from coordinate 12,122 downwards.
GTGTACCCACCAGGGCAACATATCTCAAAAGTTACCTTAGGATGTGTACAACCAGTCTGAGACCCATTTATCCCATCACGCCAGTTTGCAAACTTTTCCGGCTAACCGCCGTACTATAATGCTTTGTTTCAATTATGCTTCGGGGTACAAAAAAGTTACCATACTATCAGAAATATTACTTTTCCAGGAAAGTCGTAAACTATTTTAGAAGAAACATAAAAATATATAAAATATAGATATTTTATATTTATTCACTGACTGGTACTTTGCGTTCATAAAACAGTTTTATGTACCTATTCTCGAGTCAAAATGGCGGATAAGTTTTAATAAGCTGGATGGTATGCTAGTTGGGGATTATCTCGGAAGCAGTAGTAGGTACTTAATTAAAATAATAACGTTAGAAAACCTAATATCACTGATATTGCTTATATAGTTAGTAAAACAGTGATTATCTAATATCTAGTATACAAGCGGCAATAGCGGCTATTCATGATAATTGATAACGAACAGGGATGTCCAAATAACACGGGTAAAAAAAATGAACAAAATATCTACTTAACATATTTTGCATCAATATTTTGGTAATATTTGCTCAAACCTCTATTTTTAACAAAAATATTCATTAACCTTTACACGCCAATGCACTCGCATAATATTGCTTTTCACCCTTAAGAAAATTTACTATGATCCAAGTTATTTTTGACCCTCGCTATGAGGAAGATCAGGCGAAAAAGTTGATTCATTTTCACGTCAAACATCAAATATAGTGGATCCAAGAAATATACAATAGGTACGACGCAGTTCTCAATGAACGCGGGCGAGGGCGCTACAGAATAAGTAGAGTTTTGGTAGAGCTATCAAATCAATGTCAAATCCTGCACGCTGGCGGATTTAATGGACGGCAGTCAATCCGCAATACAAGTGGCTGAATTCTGGGCCGCTATGATGTAATTTCTTGTGTTCCATCGACACGCTAAGAAGAAGAATGTCAAATCTCAAGATGGCGGGGTAGTTCCTTTTTTCGCCACGTTCGTTTAAAGCGTGGTCGTACTGTACTTTGAAGTAACATATATTCAGGATCTTGTCCAATCACGGACTGCATTTTATTACATCGATTCCTTTGACGATCGCCATTTCGTTCTATTTTATTTGCAGCAATATAGCAAGTGAAACCGATGTCCTACGATGTTGGTAGAGTATTGATTCAACCTTTCATAGATAATCACGCCTTTATACATAAGGGGTATTATATAGAGGGTTATCGGCTGATATAAGCCGTTTTCAACACGTCTGATAACTAAATATAATATTCAGGAGCATTTTAGGTAAGATTGTGTATTGCTGTTGTATTCATCGTTTTTCAGCACATCGTTTTAAATTGTAATACATTGAAAAGCTCCTGAAAAATAACTGTAAATTCACGAAATTGTTTTTGTGTCTAGTTTCAAAGGCCACAGGGCACCCTTATAGATATAATTGCCTACAGTGTCTTAAATATTGGTTTGGAAAAATTATAAATAGTTCCATATTTTTGATATTTAAATTTTCCAATCATCCTTGCTTGTTTACATTTACGTGGTAAACTAACTAGTGTTACGTAACTACGATGTGAACAAACAAACATCATTTGCTCAACTTTACGACCTGGCCAGCCACATAACGAGAGCGCAGCTGAAATTACACTTGCCAGACCGGTTTTGATATATTTTCAGCTAATTGTCACGTGTTTATGTTTCAGATTTTATGAATTTATCAGAATTTGATGATAAAAGGATAATATTCATCGTCTCGAGTCTTATTTTAAGCGGCAAAGGCATGGCCTTTATTTCTCCACCTCTTTTGATCCTGTTATGTTTATTTTTCCCACGGATCCTCGCAATCGTTTACGAAAATGGGTTGTCCTTTTTTTAATTGAGTTTTTTTTTAGTATGAGGTACTTAGGTAATAGCTGCTTAAAAGATTTGACCCCAGGGCGGGCTAGCTACGTGTTAGTCTAAATTTTATCTTCGCCACATCTATAATTTCTAATTTCCCACCGATTTGGGGATACCCACGTCCAAAAGTGGACAGTTGTGGTTGGTATATATGGTATTGTGATATAGTGGAATTCATAGCGAAGTAATCAATGTGCATTACTAGCTTAGCAAGTTTAGTTTTACACCATAAACGAACGTTTAAGCTGAAAGTCCTGGCAACCCTTACAAAAATAAACTGCAGCGAACTCGTGGGCAGTATAGGAACAGTTACTATACTACCGCACGTTTTATGTTATGAGTCCGCGACGGACGGCGCAGTTCCGTGGTTTACGTCCCTCCCGTAAAACGGCGATCTTTTTCTTTACTTTTTCCAATTAGAAACAGAAAACAGTAAATAGGGCGACGTAGACCGGGATGCGAACGTAGAAAAAGTTTATTGAGCTGTATTAATGCATCTACTTATACGTTTTTATTTTCTTTTGTTACGTTTTCTGTCAGTTTAAAGAAGAACAGTACTAAAATAATAAGAACAGTGATAAACTGTGTATAAAAGATAAATAATGAAAAAATATAAATATCTTTATTGCAGAAACGTTACAAAAACATAAAGAAAGACATAAGTTGCCGGGGCTTCCCAAATACTTATATAGTGGGAATGCTCTGCTTTTCCACAAGGTTACTAAACAATAATGGAACATTTATGGTAAGTAGAGAAAAGATAACTGTCTTTGTCAAATTTTAACTTGTTTATTTTCACACTCCCAAAAGAAACCTGTACTCAAGTTTACTCCATCGCGTCATCAACTATCTTTCGAATGAATGTGAATTCAGCCTAGACTCCCGCGAAGTCAAAATCAAGAGCAAATCCATAAAAACAATACTGAGCTTATTTTCTGAGTCGGTCTCCTGGCCTAACAGAGGAAACACAGGCCACCGTCGTAGGTTTGAACAGTGAACGACGTCTAGTTTACGGCTGACTTCTGAACGGGGCGATAAATTGAAGTCTTTATGACGGAGAATGCCGTCAACTGCCTTTGTGGTCTAGCGGTCTGAGACTTGGCTTTTCAATCTAGAGGTCACGGGTCTTTTCGCGGAGAACAAAAGTTTATATTGTCATTGTAATAGTTTCATTCGTTTGGTTAGAGATCTACTGGGCCGAAAGGATACAATGCAGGCAGAATTACCTGTTTGTCTGCCAAAAATTACGAGTCCCGGTAACTGACCCCTATAGAAGGTATGCGGTTGAAAAACTCTGGCATTATGGTTTACCGGCTCCTGCTTCGACTAGGCAACCCTCTTATTATAAGAATGACACACACAAGGAATGGTTTTAAGACCTGCTAGTTTTGTTCCTGATTGATTATAGAGAGTTATCCTACTTTAAATCACTTATTATTATGTCTTAAATTATAAAGAATTAAATTATACAGAATTGCCACTGTTCATAATAGGACAGGTATTATAAGCGTAAATAAATAAGCGATCAATTTTGAAAACTTGTTTTCAAAATGAATTAGTAATTAAGGAAAAGTTGGAATTAGTAATTAAGGCAAAGTTGGAGCCTGTAAATTACTACTAATGAGCTACTTATAGAGTTAGGTAATTATACCGTATGTATGATTTAAAATTAGAATAAGGAACCACAGGTGTCGTCATAGTCGACTTAACTGTAAATCCAGGCAAAGAAAATTCAGTAGCGTTCCCTGTGGTTATAAATTGCATGTCTACAATCTACATGTCACGCACGTGTGATGTGCATTTTTTTATTTTTTTTGTATAGAGTTTTACGGCTCTGGAATCTAGTCCTTAATGGCAAATTGACAAGTACTACCTACAACTTGGGAAGACCCCTGTTTTGCGGGTACATCGAAAGCCCTAGGGGGTAGGTAGTTAGTTACCTACTTTTCCCAACTAAAAATCAATACCACACCAATTGAATTAAAATCCAATTTTGGAGATAGTGCTTTGCTCTGTGATTAAGTTACGTGTGTCCATCTATCGGTAAAAAGTTAGTGCAGAAGCTTTTACGTCAGGTTAAAAAAGATAGCTATCTAAAAATACTTGCTCTTGTTTGTTTTGTATTATTTTTTATTGCAGTTATTTCATCCATGCCTATTTTTGCATGCAGAAATTCTAGAACAATGTGGTGCTTGAAAGTTTTTTATGTATTTTAATGTCTCTTCAATTCCTCATTTTCCGATATTTTCAAAGAATTATGACAAGAATTTCATACTCATGTATGAATTTGTGTTTCTTTGTGCAATAAAGAATTTTGTAGAGTTGTGCATTTTATGTGTTAATTTTTATTTCAATTCATGTTTGATTATGTATAAGACGGTCGTGGTGATTCTCGTTAACAATTTTCTGAACCAATTTGAAATAGTCAAAACTAGGTAGTACCTATAACTACGACGTACCTAACTAAAGATCAGTAGCTGGCTTTAGAACTATCATCCCATTTTCTCTCACGCATGATAGAAAATTCGTGTCATTTCCAGCGCCGAATTGCTTCCAGTATCGGATTTTGTACAATTTTGTGTGTTGTGGTTATACCTTATTTTTTGTTAAGTTACATTGTCCTTTGTTAAAGGCATAATATATTACGAAATATCAACATCCCGCCCGGACGCTTAAGTATAAATCATATTTCCTTGTAGAGTAGCTATCCATCTCTTCATTTGTGTGCCGGAGTACCAGGAGAATACGAGCTTGCTTCATCGTGGACGTGAAAAATGTAATTTTAGATGCAACAGTACCGTACTTCATCTCGAGGAATGTCTATTCATAAAGCGCTCGAAATTATTAATACATTTTTCCTCGAACACTTCCGCTTTTTTGTTCGACGTATATTATGAGGACCTCTAAGAGATGGTACTTCAGGATTTTCGGAGCGACGAGTTTGTAAAATAGACAAAATCCCATCAAAAATATAAAAAAAATACACCTTAAAAAATTACCAAAATGTAGAGTCAATTCAGGAGTGTTTTAGGTAGGAACGTACAGTCAACAACACCTTTAGGATAACAGGGCTGCTCCAGAGCAATGGAGTTTTTCTCAGGTGTTTATTTACATATTAAGATAAAAATTTATATACTTGTACAGTTTAATAACCTGCACAATGATACGAAATTTCATGAAAAAGCATAAACGATTACAAGAGAAAACTTTATTGGTTTGGAGCGGCCCTGTTACCAGAAAGGTGTTGTTGACTGTACTTATTTAATTTTTATATACGACGTTTCAGACCTTCGGGCCCTTTGTAAAGAACTGTGCTTTGGTAGAAATATACCTAATTAAAATGAATTACAGTTGTGCAAATAACAGAAAACAGATCATCAAAGAAATAGCTCATCTTTCGTTTGAATAACGACGAGATCCTTTTATAGCGAACTAAAAAGACGGGCCATTGAAGAATCTTAGTTTTCCCAACTTTAATATTTTAATTAGCTACCTACAGCTTCCGTGATTATCTCCGACTACCATTCAAGTTATTACAACTTTGGTTCTAAAAGTTAACTCCACTCATTTATCCGCCATTTTGAAAGTTCATAAAATGGTTTTATGAGCTTCAGCAAACAGCGCGCGTGGAACTAAGAGTATATTTTATGTGAAATACCGGTTCATTTGAAACGTTGACGCTTTCAGAAAATACTCGTTGACAAAGCTAAATGTATTTGACACCAATTTAAAAGATTTCAGTAATGTATCTAGGTAGTACCTAACTATAACTTTCATGTTTAAGGGTCTATGTGCTCGCGGCAACTGTCCCTTTCAAACCAATGACAGAATGCGCGCTCTGTCCTTTTCTAGCATGGGGCTGTTTCAAGCCGATTTCATATATTTTTGCATATATCTCAATGTATACAAAAAGTTTTGAAAAACAGAGTTGATTATGATGTTCTTCATAATTATACGGTGATTTCGATATAACATTTGCTGTTTCTAAGCTCATAGAAATGTCACAGTTGTTCAAATTCGGCATTGAGACGGCAGATTTTCATGATATTTCTGATGATTTCCTGGTGTAATCATAGTATTTTTAGGTTATATCTATGAATCTAGTTGTTCTCCATATTTTAGAGAAGCTAACCATATATAGATTTATTGAAAATTCAACTATTAACTATACTAACAAAGTCAAATGCCGGACCGTGTTTAGCCCGATTTAGAGTACTTCCCTCCTTAATAGTAAGGTACTGGGAATATTTCCTATTTTAAAGTATAGAAGTTTCGGCTGATTAGGCGTCGATATGATATGACCACTTACTTACCTAATAATAACTAAGAAAATGTAATGTAGGTAATAGGAAAAAAAAAAGATTGACTGACAAATAAATCGGACAGTATTATACAACGTGTAACAGAAAGGGTATATGCATCGAGAAATGTGTGAATCTACTCATGAAACTGAACAACTTTCCCTAAGGAACATAGGTCGAAAAACGAAAAATAAATTTTGACCTTCCATACAAAATGCATCAGCTGATAACTCATTTAGTATGGGAAGTCAAATTTTTTTTTTCGTATTTCTACTTATGTTCCTTAGGGAAAGTTGTTCAGTTTCATGGGTAGATTCACACATTTCTCGATGCATATACCCTTTATGTTACACGTTGTATAAGGAAATATTGAACGACTCGAAATGATATACCTACACATTTTAACTCTAAAATTTCCCTCTATATTAATCAGACATGGCGAAAACGCCTTTTACTAGGTATTTTGCGCGTACATACGTATAATATTATCATTTGAAACACCCTCCTCCCTCTCAAAACACTAGTCACTGAAACAAAATGTTCGTCAAACCAAACTCCGTAAATGTTTTGATGAAAACAGACCAATCAATGAGCAACTTTCCCGCCAACAGCCCAACTTACAGATCAATCAATCAGAGTTGGAAAGTTTTAATAAAAAACCCGACGAGACAAGTTTTCCCGCCGATTTCACGGCGATGGCCCGATTCTGCTCGGCGCTGATTAAAATCGATCGGACAATAATAGGCACTCGATTCTTCAATAAAAAAGATAAACCTACTTCAGATAGTTTTCAACCAGTGGTTAACATTAAAGGTATTATCGAAGTTGGACTGCACGCTGCACGCAGCAAAGAAATTCAGCGTGCAGCGTGCAACGTGCAGCGCTGCGCAGTCCAACTTCGAATTGTACCTTAAGCTATTCAATTCTGTGTTATGTTATGAGTCAAATCACTCTTCGAATGTAATTATTCCTGATCGATGAAATACATTTAGCTCAACAACTGGAGCTAAAAAAACAACGCGCCTCGTCAAAGTGAATAAAGGACAACGAGGAAAAATAACTGTTAATTTTTTTTTTAATAAATATCCCAGTTGATATTTCATGAATGACTATTTATTTTCACTTAATTTATTCAGCGTTTCAATTATTTATCTTCGTACTTCTTTGTAATTGACTTGATTTAAATTAATTAACATCTCTCTACCGTTTTTTGAAGTCGGTAAAAACGGAAGCTTTAATAAATATAAACAACGACGCCCGTCAAAGTTCAAAATGACAACATCGAAATAACCTGTCGAGATAAAAAAAAACGCCACGAGGCATCTCGGAAATATTTAATTTCTCTTAGTATTATTTGAGTCAATCATTTCCGTTCGTATTCGCTTTTGATTGACACAATTCAAATAATTAAATAGGTCTCTTTCTCATTTTGGAGTCGGTAAAAACAGCAGCTTTAATAAAAACAACGAAATCCGTCAAAGTGCAAAATGACAACGTGAAAAAATAACTGTCGGGATTTAAAAAAAAAAACCGCGAGACGCCGATTGCGGCAACATTTAATTTCACGGGGAATATTAACCGATCACTTCGAATTCAATGTCGGAAACAGATTCGTTCGGATTTGATATTCGTTTTCAGCTCAACCATTTATTTTGTTGATGGATTCACGGATTGTGATGATTGTTTGGCTAAATTAAATGGGCAATTATTTCGCTGATTTATTTTGCTAATTATTAAGATATTTTGTACGAAATAAATCATGTTTTTTTTAGCATTAATATGCTGCCGTTGACATGATCAATAAAAAACATAGAATATCTGTACCTAAAGACATAAAAGTTAAAAAAAGAGATCTCTCTTTATGCCATGTTCCCGTTTTCATCATTGTTTACGAAAAACCATTAATAGCTGAAGAAAATAATTGGGTAGATTTCGGTGTCACTTTCCTATTGGCTTCGACTAATTAAGAATAAGGAAATGTCAGAGAGAAACAAGTAGCACTGTGAGATCCTGAGCCACAGTACAAGTAATAGAACAGTAAAACGTCTTCAAACTTTTAATATTTTATTAAAATGCGTCCAATGCCTGGACTTTCTGGAAGACCCTTCCACCTAATTACATAACATAACAATGCTTGACAGGTGTTCATATTAACAGGGATAACCCTGTTGTTCTAGGATCGCCTTTGTCATCCAATAGTATGCAGATCTAAAACGGTTAATTTTATAGTCAGTACGCACACTGATAGGGGTGATTTTTTTTATACACAAAAAGTAAATGACTTTTATTCGTCGTTTTTTTATCGCGAAAGTGTCCAATTGCGTTGTCTGAGCATCAGTATCAGTGTATGTATCAGTTTGCGTACTGACTATAAAATTAACCGTTTAGATCTGCATACTATTGGATGACAAAGGCGATCCTAGAACAACAGGGTTATCCCTGTTAATATGAACACCTGTCAAGCATTGTTATGTTATGTAATTAGGTGGAAGGGTCTTCCAGAAAGTCCAGGCATTGGACGCATTTTAATAAAATATTAAAAGTTTGAAGACGTTTTACTGTTCTATTACTTGTACTGTGGCTCAGGATCTCACAGTGCTACCTTGTTTCTCTCTGACATTTCCTTATTCTTAATTAGTCGAAGCCAATAGGGAAAGTGACACCGAAATCTACCCAATTATTTTCTTCAGCTAATTAATGGTTTTTCGTAAACAATGATGAAAACGGGAACATGGCATAAAGAGAGATCTCTTTTTTTAACTTTTATGTCTTTAGGTACAGATATTCTATGTTTTTTATTGATCATGTCAACGGCAGCATATTAATGCTAAAAAAACATGATTTATTTCGTACAAAATATCTTAATAATTAGCAAATAAATCAGCGAAAATAATTGCCCATTTAATTTAGCCAAACAATCATCACAATCGTGAATCCATCAACAAAATAAATGGTTGAGCTGAAAACGAATATCAAATCCGAACGAATCTGTTTCCGACATTGAATTCGAAGTGATCGGTTAATATTCCCCGTGAAATTAAATGTTGCCGCAATCCGGGCGTCTCGCGGTTTTTTTTTTTAAATCCCGACAGTTATTTTTTCACGTTGTCATTTTGCACTTTGACGGATTTCGTTGTTTTTATTAAAGCTGCTGTTTTTACGACTCCAAAATGAGAAAGAGACCTATTTAATTATTTGAATTGTGTCAATCAAAAGCGAATACGAACGGAAATGATTGACTCAAATAATACTAAGAGAAATTAAATATTTCCGAGATGCCTCGTGGCGTTTTTTTTTATCTCGACAGGTTATTTCGATGTTGTCATTTTGAACTTTGACGGGCGTCGTTGTTTATATTTATTAAAGCTTCCGTTTTTACCGACTTCAAAAAACGGTAGAGAGATGTTAATTAATTTAAATCAAGTCAATTACAAAGAAGTACGAAGATAAATAATTGAAACGCTGAATAAATTAAGTGAAAATAAATAGTCATTCATGAAATATCAACTGGGATATTTATTAAAAAAAAATTAACAGTTATTTTTCCTCGTTGTCCTTTATTCACTTTGACGAGGCGCGTTGTTTTTTTAGCTCCAGTTGTTGAGCTAAATGTATTTCATCGATCAGGAATAATTACATTCGAAGAGTGATTTGACTCATAACATAACACAGAATTGAATAGCTTAAGGTACAATTCGAAGTTGGACTGCGCAGCGCTGCACGTTGCACGCTGCACGCTGAATTTCTTTGCTGCGTGCAGCGTGCAGTCCAACTTCGATAATACCTTTAATGTTAACCACTGGTTGAAAACTATCTGAAGTAGGTTTATCTTTTTTATTGAAGAGAATCGAGTGCCTATTATTGTCCGATCGATTTTAATCAGCGCCGAGCAGAATCGGCCATCGCCGTGAATCGGCGGGAAAACTTGTCTCGTCGGGTTTTTTATTAAAACTTTCCAACTCTGATTGATTGATCTGTAAGTTGGGCTGTTGGCGGGAAAGTTGCTCATTGATTGGTCTGTTTTCATCAAAACATTTACGGAGTTTGGTTTGACGAACATTTTGTTCAGTGACTAGTGTTTTGAGAGGAGGAGGGTGTTTCAAATGATAATATTATACGTATGTACGCGCAAAATACCTAGTAAAAGGCGTTTTCGCCATGTCTGATTAATATAGAGGGAAATTTTAGAGTTAAAATGTGTAGGTATATCATTCGAGTCGTTCAATATTTCCTTATACAACGTGTAACATAAAGGGTATATGCATCGAGAAATGTGTGAATCTACCCATGAAACTGAACAACTTTCCCTAAGGAACATAAGTAGAAATACGAAAAAAAAAATTTGACTTCCATACTAAATGAGTTATCAGCTGATGCATTTTGTATGGAAGGTCAAAATTTATTTTCGTTTTTCGACCTATGTTCCTTAGGAAAGTTGTTCAGTTTCATGAGTAGATTCACACATTTCTCGATGCATATACCCTTTCTGTTACACGTTGTATAATACTGTCCGATTTATTTGTCAGTCAATCTTTTTTTTTTCCTATACCTACATTACATTTCTTAGTTATTATTAGGTAAGTAAGTGGTCATATCATATCGACGCCTAATCAGCCCGAAACTTCTATACTTTAAAATAGGAAATATTCCCAGTACCTTACTATTAAGGAGGGAAGTACTCTAAATCGGGCTAAACACGGTCCGGCATTTGACTTTGTTAGTATAGTTAATAGTTGAATTTTCAATAAATCTATATATGGTTAGCTTCTCTAAATATGGAGAACAACTAGATTCATAGATATAACCTAAAAATACTATGATTACACCAGGAAATCATCAGAAATATCATGAAATCTGCGTCTCAATGCCGAATTTGAACAACTGTGACATTTCTATGAGCTTAGAAACAGCAAATGTTATATCGAAATCACCGTATAATTATGAAGAACATCATAATCAACTCTGTTTTTCAAAACTTTTTGTATACATTGAGATATATGCAAAAATATATGAAATCGCTTGAAACAGCCCATGCTAGAAAAGGACAGAGCGCGCATTCTGTCATTGGTTTGAAAGGGACAGTTGCCGCGAGCACATAGACCCTTAAACATGAAAGTTATAGTTAGGTACTACCTAGATACATTACTGAAATCTTTTAAATTGGTGTCAAATACATTTAGCTTTGTCAACGAGTATTTTCTGAAAGCGTCAACGTTTCAAATGAACCGGTATTTCACATAAAATATACTCTTAGTTCCACGCGCGCTGTTTGCTGAAGCTCATAAAACCATTTTATGAACTTTCAAAATGGCGGATAAATGAGTGGAGTTAACTTTTAGAACCAAAGTTGTAATAACTTGAATGGTAGTCGGAGATAATCACGGAAGCTGTAGGTAGCTAATTAAAATATTAAAGTTGGGAAAACTAAGATTCTTCAATGCCCGTCTTTTAGTTCGCTATAAAAGGATCTCGTCGTTATTCAAACGAAAGATGAGCTATTTCTTTGATGATCTGTTTTCTGTTATTTGCACAACTGTAATTCATTTTAATTAGGATATTTCTACCAAAGCACAGTTCTTTACAAAGGGCCCGAAGGTCTGAAACGTCGTATATAAAAATTAAATAAGTACAGTCAACAACACCTTTCTGGTAACAGGCCGCTCCAAACCAATAAAGTTTTCTCTTGTAATCGTTTATGCTTTTTCATGAATTTCGTATCATTGTGCAGGTTATTAAACTGTACAAGTATATAAATTTTTATCTTAATATGTAAATAAACACCTGAGAAAAACTCCATTGCTCTGGAGCAGCCCTGTTATCCTAAAGGTGTTGTTGACTGTACGTTCCTACCTAAAACACTCCTGAATTGACTCTACATTTTGGTAAT
>JARACY010005752.1:0-20420 GCA_029255725.1 Scrobipalpa atriplicella | reverse complement strand
CATGATAGTCTGGAAGAAAAAAGACTCCGTGCTTTTCGGAGGACACGTTAAGCCTTCGGTCCCGGTAGCTGTCTTTGATAGTGGTCGTTACACAAACCATGCCAGAGGCCTATTAACTGTGGTATTAGGCGAATCAAAAACTGACACCAGGGTTCATCGGGTCGATCGACTCTAAAACCACACGACAAGAAGAAAATTAAAATTTTAGAGAACAAACATTTATTTTTTGTTATAATGTAAGTCGTACAGAAAAGTTGTTTAAAAACCTTTAGGACCATTCGGTCGACTTCCTAAAATGTCGACTTCCCAAAAAGTTGAGTTAAAAAAAAAAAATTCTCACCAATCTGGACAAGCCTTGAGTATATCGTAAGTAGCGCGATAATATTCAGCTCTTCGAACAACCGGATTTCTTATGTTGAACCTTTCATTGGGATCCGAGAGGTTGACGCGTTTGATTTTGATATCTCTTCTTTCACATATGTAGTCGTAGTGAAACTTGGGTACTGATTCTCCTCTGGCACAATAAGTCGCTGAAATTGTAATAGGTAAGTTCAACTAGGTATAGGTATAGGTACTTCTATGCTGGCCTGGGAGTGATAGAAAATCATAGAATGTGCCAGCTGCATCTCCTCCCGGGTATGCTGTAAAAACCAGCTAAGGGTTTCGAGGGTTTCATTGTATTACAATTTAGGCGATGCGATGGGCTGACAACCCGTCACTATAGCAATATAGGTACATAACCATAACCATCTGTAATAAAATAAATAACCCTCAAAACTTGTCAGACGTGGCGGAACGACCTTTGTGTAGGTAATTTTTGCTCTGCCTACCACATTAGGGATAAAGGCGTGATTTTTCGTATGTATGTAAGTTCAATACTCATATGATTATATAGATATCGAAGAAATAGAGCAATTTTTTATGCTTTTCAAAGTAATTGGTATACATCCATACAAAATGTTTTATATTCTATACCGGGTGTAAGGGACAGCGTCCCGCAAACTTATAGGGGTTGCTCAGTCAACGAAACTGAACAACTACCACCAGGATTCTTTTTCAGGAAATGAAAAAAAAATTTGCTTTTTTATACAAAATGACTACCTCGATCAGACAATTTGTATGGAAAAGCAAATTTTTTTTGCATTTTCTGAAAAAAAAATCCTGGTGATAGTTGTTCGGTATCGTTGACTGAGCAACCCCTATCAGTTTGTGGGACGCTGTCCCTTACACCCGGTATACTTATGGGTAGGTAATTCTGGTGGAACTTCTAAACATCTTATGAGTTTTTTGTAAAAAGAAAAATCTTTTTCCAACGAGATAGACTAATCTGTACGGAATTTTTTACTGCAAAAGTTCTTTTGAAACGTGGCCATGAGGTTGAGGTTTTTACCCAGCTACCAGAGGTCATGGGTCCGTTTCTTAGGACACAATTGAATTATGCTAATTTATCACTTTGTGAGATTTTCCAGTTTGGGCAGGACAATGCAAGCTGAATCACCTGATTGTCTGTAAGAAAAAGGATTCCGTGCTTAGGAGGGCACATTCAACCGTCGGTTGCTGTCTTTTATAGTGGTCGTTACACAATCTTGTCAGAGGCATATTGGCTATGCTATTAGACGGTTTAAACACTTTGACACCAAGACCCGGCTACCAATCACCATGTTTAATTGTAGGTACGAGCTTACTTACAGACAAATCATCATTCTCTTGCACTTATCCCATTTATTTGAGGTCGCCGCAGTACGACTTCTTCTTCCATTCATCCCTATCACACTGAGTAATTAATCAACTAGCGTTTTTTCCCTATCAGACGTCAAATCAACACACACCCGCTCTAGACATATCATCTTTCACACAGTCCATCCATCTCTTCTTTGGTCATCCTCTCCCAACATATCCATCCACTTTCAAATTCATAATTCTTTTGCCTATATGGCTTTCATCCCTCTGCATAACAACAAATACTTACTTTTATATGATCCATCGAGAGAGTTGACTGCTGCGTACCTATCGATGCAATATCTGTATCCCAATAATGTTGGGTATCTGAGATACGGCATTTTGCACGTGAACCGGCCTTCTTGGTACATAGCACCCTAAAATAAGGATTAATTAACTTCGAGCGGAATGTGAAATACATCTTTGCTATGATATATTAAATACCGGTTGTAAGGGACAGCATACGACGCAAACTGATATGGCTTACTCAGTAAACGGAACTGAACAACTTACACAAGTTTCTTTTTTTTTTTCAAGATCGATGTAGTCATTTTGTATGAAAAAGCAATTTTTTTTTCATTTCCTGAAACAAAATCCTGGTGATAGTTGTTCAGTTTCGTTTACTGAGCAACCCCTAACAGTTTGCGGGACGCTGTCACTTACACCCCGTATATCATAGCAAATATGTATTTTGCATTCTGCTTAGTTAGTACCAATTTAAGCTACATTGGTACAAACTAAATAATAAAATGGTGCCGATTCGGTTGTAGACACAATTTAAGTTATTTGAATAAAAAAGAGACAGAAACACAACCCTTTGGGAGCACTTGAGTTTTCGAATAGAAGCTGATTAAAAAAAGACTTAGGTACCTTGCATATAACGCTCCTCCTGCCCGGCGGTCGCGACACTCCTCCGAAGCAGTAAGTCCTGGTGCTGTTAATCATGATCTCCGTGGCCCCGATGTGGGACACCAGGGTGATGCCATTGATCCCCGCCAGGGCGAACCGCTGAAGACCAGCCCTCTTGCGAACCTCGACGTTGTTCTTCATACTCATAGTGTTCACTATCGCTTGCCAGCCGTACACGAATTCATGCATCGGTCCTGTAGTAGTATTATAAAATTTCGTCAGATGTAACGGCGTTAAGATTTAAGGTACTAATCCAAGTTGGACTGCACTCAGCAGCAAGAGACTGCCGCAGCAGGAATACACGAAAAACTGTAAGATGATCGCTGTGACAGAATTGCTTATTCCCATAATGTAGCATCTGAACTACAATTTCGCAGTCGGCTTGCAGTCCGTGTCTCTGGATCTTGAACTTCGCTAATCGCCATGGACATTACGTAGATAATCAAAGTTCTATGACGACATTCTTCAAAATTCCTCTCCACTCTACTGGGTCTCTCCATCTATCAATTCTACCATAGACTTGACGGAACTCTTAAAATGCACCTGTAGATAATCTAAAGTAAAATAAAGAAATCTTAACCAATCCCAAAACTGTCTCCGTCGAGGAAGTTGAACATCTCGCCGAAAGAGTCCGGCATGAGGCCAGCGATGACAGTAGACTGCTGGAAACCCTCCTATGGCACCATGGACACCATCTCATCTGACAGAGTTTGCAACTCGTGCGCAGAAAGAGGCACCTACCTACTCAGTAGATACTTAACCAATTCCGAAGCTGTCTCCGTCGAGGAAGTTGAACATCTCGCCAAAGGAGTCCGGCATGAGGCCAGCGATGACTGTAGACTGCTGGAAACCCTCCTCTGGCAGCATCGGCGATATCTCGTCGGGCGGCGTGGTCAACTCGTGTGCAGACGCATTGTTGTAGTGACCACGACCTGCGTAGATCTGTTTTATAACAGTAACTTGTTAGTCAAACTATTTCACTTCAGGGCTTGACTGCTGAACTAAAAATATAAGGTAATTGAGGTAACTGAGGGGTAAAAAAGTAATAAAAGAAGCCGCTTCTACTACCACAGAACAGATTCAAGCTAACGAATCAATCGAAATTAAAAATCGTCCTTTCTCGTGCAGTAGTTTAGTTCGAGAGAAAGATTTCTTTAAACGTAAGATTTCGTAGTCGGTGTAAACGTATTGCTACAGAGAAACAAAATTACGTTTTAACAATAAAATATTTCAGGAATTATGTGATACTATTTGTTTTATTGAATAGATATTTGATTTAGTATTAAGGGTTCCCAGTCGGCCGCTGTACCCTTAACAATTTTTTTGCAATGTCTTACCTGAGTAATCCATGTTAGGAGTATTAAAATTCTACACCACATGGTACCAGCAGTAGTCTTCGCCAACTGGTTAGGAGAGCACAAAAAATATATAAAAGTTGAATTCTAATTGGCAATCAACGAATTTAATTGCATGTATAATCTTGAGTGCCAGTTAGTTGACAATTTAGAAAAAAAAATTAGGGTGGATAACATCAAACCAAACAAGGATGTAATCAATGTATATTTTTTTTGAGTTAAGTAAATATATCTCAAAAAATAATGTATTACCTGTTTGCAGGTTCGCTCATAAAATTTAACAATCTATAGTTTGAGCATGGAAGGTTTGAGGATGTTAAATTACTATCCTTTAGTGTTCATAATTTATAATTGTGAGATTAAATTAAACCATTATCTGTATTTTCAACATTTATATATTTTATAAATAGTAAAAAATTCACAAAGTCCTTAACACATTGGCACCATTGATTTTGATAGATAGTGAGATTATGGTCTCCACCATGAAGGAAATAATACAATATAAATATAAGGAAATATGGCGGGGTAAAAACTCAAAAACTAAATATGTTAAGGGGCGAAAAGTGGCGCGACCATGCTTAGTGTGAATTATTGTATTATGCAATTCTCGCGAAACGTAAAGTATTCATGAAAATGTTTGTATTTCAGGCACAATTAATTTAAATCTGATGGCGCCACGGTCGCGCCACTTTTCGCCCCTTAAGTAACAAGTTCTCTATGTAAATGGCCAACAAACTTTCACTTAAATATAACCTATTTCTAAAATATGTCATGTTATGGCAAATATTTTAGAATTTTGTTATGTGTAAATTAGTATCTTTGTGTGTAAAAATTAGAATTGGTCACATCATGATGTGCCATCTGGCCTTTGCTCTTAAAATGTTTAATTAGGTATATCGTTAATATGTTTTTCTTAATCCACAAACGCACCCTGATCTGGCCAATTCTACAATCTGACGATATAACAACATACAGTAATATAAAACTTAATTATGTATACCTAATACTTGAAAAACTCAGAGCTTCTAAATCAGTTACAATGCTCCGATAGGTTTAATAAATAATAAAAATACCGAATAAAATTATTAAAATTAATATGACAAGTATTGAGACATGGCGAGTATTTCTAAAAAAACTATACCGTTTAGGACATACTATTAAGTTTCTGTGCCAATTCATACTAAGATATTAAATTGATTTATTTTGTATGTCAGCGTAAAATTGTAACAACTGTTAGTTTACAAACTCACTCGTCAGTTTATAAATTTTCGGTAGGTTAGGTTAGTTTATAAATTTCCTAAGATAGATTATGATCTAACGGTTTATGCAATGTTACGGTGACATATACACTTTATATACTTTTCATGTCCTTTTAAAAACATAGCGAATATTACCATACTTCAGGCAAGGTACAAACGTACAACATATTTAGGCCGCATTTTATGAAAGCAAACAATTGATTTATAACTACTTACGCTAGATACATACACTTATGTAAAAAATAATACGTTTGTTTTAGTATTTCTTTTGTATTTCTGAACAACTGCACAAAGCGCCATCTAGCCGCATCTTAACAAAACTTGTACTATAAGAACCAGTATTATAGCGCTCGGTGTTCTATAAATACACAGCGGCACACCCTCTTTTCACAAACATAACGTGTGTAAGGGACAACTTCCCACAAACTGATAGACGTTGGTCAGTCATCGAAACTGAACAATTTTCACCAGGAAATTCTTTCACAAAACCAAAAAGAAATTTACTTCCCCATACAAAATTACCACCTCTAACCTTACCTGAAATAATTTCCTGGTGAAAGTTGTTCAGTTTCATTTATTGAGCAACACCTATCAGTTTTCGGGAAGCTGCCCCTTACACCCCGTATAAAAGAATTTACGTTATTTGTATTGTGCTGGATTCGAGCCTACGACCTTCAGTACAGCTTATATCATACAACCCATTAAGCTAACGAGGCAGTCAAATTTGGGACTAAATAATATATTTATTGAGATTACTATGCAACGTATATTTTTCATGGATTCATGTAATAATATAAAATATTTAAAACCTTAGTTTAAAACTATAAAATGTTTAAAAAGAACAAACTACATTTTGTGATCATGATCATCTCTATGTCACAGGTACAAATTCTATTATTATCATATTATCATTCACAAATCTATTTCAATAAAGGCACTTTATATAATCAGATATTGCTTTTTTTTCTTTTTCGACTATAATTCGATCATTTGAAAAGTATAAAATTATCATAACTACATGATATTATTTGTATGTGATGTGGTGACTGACGAAATCATCTTTTAAATTAAA
This sequence comes from Scrobipalpa atriplicella, assembly GCA_029255725.1. NCBI lineage: Eukaryota > Metazoa > Arthropoda > Insecta > Lepidoptera > Gelechiidae > Scrobipalpa > Scrobipalpa atriplicella. Next base: position 14,106 of record JARACY010005752.1, on the reverse strand, counting down.
TGTAAGTAAAGGATGGTAAAGGTTATAAATATATTATCAGCTGTTATAAATAAAAAAGTATTTATCAATTGGGATAAAAATAAGTTAAAAATTAAAATCCGAGCCGGAAAAAACAATTAAGTAAAAATGTCGACAAAAAACCTTACTAATTGCACAGAGTGACTGGCCGCCTGGCTGGTTAAAACCGTAGATTATTTCAAAATACGTTCGCAAGAGAGCATAATTATTTATATACAAACATTAACAAGTACAAAGTATAAAAAAAAACGATTAAGTGCGAGTCGGACTCGCTCACCGAGGCTTCCGTATCAACTTGGGGGTGTCTAAAGCGAATATAGGACCCTCCCTCGAGCACAGAGACTTTTTTCACACAAAAATATGGACTGAAATAAAGAACTAACCTTTAGATATAGGAAGAGAAGAGGGACTGCGTTAATAAGTTTGTAATGACAAAAAGCCTTTTTTTCGTGATGTATGAACAAGTTTACAGATTTTTTCCTTTTTCAGGATGTTTTCCTTTGATTGTGCTATTAGACACTGCTTTTTTTTCTAAATTTCATGATTGTAGGTCAATCTATAGGTTTTTGAATCTTGAGAAGGGCAAAGCCTAAAGGGTACTTCCCGGTGCCCTAGGATCTTGAAATTTGGCAAGAAGCAGTGTCTCTTAGCACAATCAAAGAAAAAAATCCAAAACCTAAATTTTTTTGGTTAGATCACAAAAAAGAATATTTTTAGTTTTCGGTTCCCTTGCAAATAATCAAACAAACGTTCATATCTTTTGATTGCGTGGACTTACAACTATGATTCTTTTACAGCTTCAAGGGATACTAGACTTGAGTATTCAGTATAAATTTCAACTTGATTGATTCACGCATTTCTGTGAAAAATGGTTGTGACAGACAGACAGACGAACAACCGAGTGATCCTATAAGGGTTCCTTTTTTCTTTTTGAGGTACGGAACCCTAAAAACAGCAAAAACCTTTTTCAATTACAATAATCTACTTATAATAATGTTTTTTATACTAAATGCTGGCGCCGTAGTAACGGAAGAAACTATAAAATCACTGTTAAAATATCTAAGTACACTCGCATTATAAAAGTATCAAATATAATACACTTGAAAACCATCATACCCATGATAATATCATGAATATTGTTAGAAAACATACATACATACTATCACGCCTGTATCCCTAACGGGGTAGGCAGAGCGTCAACGACCCAAACAAAGGTCGTAACGCCACGTCTGACAAGTTTTGAGGGTTGTTTAAGATAGATCTGTATATTGCTGTAATGACAGTTTGTCAGCCCATCGCCTAAATTACAAATACTGAAACCCTCAAATCCCTTAGCTGGTTTTTACAGCATGCCCGGGAGGAGATGCAGCTGGCACATTCTATGTTTTTCTATCGCCCACAGTCCAGCATAGAAGCTAAAACTAAAACTTGTTAGAAAACGTTTGGATAAAAAGCTGCCAAACTACTGGTAAAATACTTTAGCTAACCGCTAAATACTGACAGGATAGCACTGAGATTCAAAATAAATAATTAGTCTACTATTTGCTACAAAAACCTTGTTTTTGGTTATTCGTCTTTTTCTTCCACCGCTGATAGGAACAGTTTCTGGCAAGTGTGAGTGAATTTAGCTGTAAATAAAAATATTGGTTAATAAAAGTAACTATTTTGATAATATTATTTAGCCTATATATGTTTACATGTCTAATAAGAACAGCTCTTAAATTATTTATCACTAATACATGTATAACTACATATAACACCAGGTGACCTTTCCTTTTCCTTTTTTGATAAATAAATTATTGTTTTGGGGTGATAACGGTTAATAAATATACAACTGTCACATGTTTATTCAAGAACATTTGAGAATTATTCCTACAGACATCAGAAAGACCGCAAGAAATAATTTTATTCGAGCGGAAATACTCTTCAAGCTACAAAGTGGGTCTCTAAAAGTTAAGGGTATTAAATGATACTCTAGCACGATTAGATTTATGCAAAGAACCCATCTTTTTCCAGTAAGATTGAGAAATGCCACTCCAGCCAGGGTCATAAGGGCGCCTGTCACCACCGTCACGGGCTCGCTGGAGATCAGCACGATCAGAGATTAGAGTGGAACATCTGATACTCACTAGACAATGTCTTGACGACTGGTGGTTCGTTCTTGATGAAGAGGAAGTAGACGGGAACTCCAGCCAGGGTCATGAGGGCGCCTGCCACCACCGCCACTGGCTCGCTGGCGATCGGCACGATCAGTAGGACAGTGCACACCGCTACGAACACGATCGGCATCCACAGTTGCACCTGCAAGCATGTATAGTGGTACACTAAAGGCCAATCTTTTTGACGAAATTAAAGAAATTTTGCCAATATATAAAATTCACACTTTTTATTCACCAATTTAAACAATCCAGTATGTTTAGGACTAAGCAGGTGGATTGGATTCACCTGATTCTCTCGAAAAAAAAGATTCCCTGATTCGAAGGGCATGTTATGAGGTCGATATCAGTTGCTGTCTTCGAAAGAGGGCTTAGACTTGGAGGGTCATATCCTAGCATAGCACAAAAACCATGTCAGCTTTCATAGCTCTAAAACTCTGACACCAGGGTTCATCGACTCGTCCGTCAACTCGAAAATACCCGCTCGACAAGAAGTAGAATTCTAGCACACATAAACACGTCACGACATCGTAACGCGGTATGGTGCGCGGTACGACGACGTATCGTATACGACGAGCATCGTAAAAATTCACGACGGGTTAAAGAAGGCGTTACACTTTTGTCAGAAATTACCTTTATAGGTCTTGGCAGATCCGGTTTTTTGTATCTTAACCACAGCACTGCACTGCAACTCAGAGTCGTGAAGAAAGCCTCAACTACTGTGCAGTAGGTAATGAGAGACGTCAAGTTGTCCGGTATCAACATTATTAACGAAATCAACATCTGGAAAAACAAATATTTAATATAAGATTCTAGCTTTCAATGTCATATACAATACAGTACGGGGCCACATGCTCTGCACATCAGCTATGTTTGGTTTTGTAGAGCGTTATCCTTTTCGTACTTGTACAATGAATGACAAACGCAACTGTCTCTTTCTAAGGGTCGATTCGATGTGCAAACATTTATGGCTCCGTACGCATTATTTCATATAACTGGTCCTGATGCTGCAAGTACTTACTCGGCAACAACGTTGTTGCTAGTTCAGTGGGCTGCCAAGGCTGCCGCCTGCCGCGCCTCGCTGTCGCCTAGTTAAAATCACGCCAAGTTTTTGTTTGGTACTATTATTAATTTATATTCTGTAGTTTGGTTAAAAAAATGAAAGCCACGAAATATTGTCTTGCATTCGGGAGTTTCCTAGACTTTTTCGGTAAATTTAATAGTAATAGGTAGGTACTTACCTACTTAACAACTAAAGTATCTATATCTACGTAAACTGCCTCCGTGACCTAGTGGTCTGAGCCATGAGCTCTCGACCCGGAGGTCCTGGGTTCGATTCCCGGCGGGGGACAATGACTTTGTGTTGTTGTTTCTAGTTTGGTTAGGACATTGCAGGCTGATCACCTGATTGTCCGAAAAGTAAGATGATCCATGCTGTCGGACGGACATGTAAATAGTCGGTCCTGCGCCTGATTTCTCTCTGGTTGTGTCAGTCAATCTGTCCGATAAGAATAAGAGATTGAAGGAATAGAGAGTGCGCTTGTGTATTGCGCAAACACTTGGGCAATAAAAACTAGTCCCGCGCAGTTGGCCGATCTCTGGGAGATTGGCCGCCATCACCGAAAATCGGTTTGGAGGACTATTCTTATTATTATGCCTATCGCAAACGTCGCTAGTCGCAACCCTAAAGCGTGTGAGTAAGCGAGCTGTTTGAGACTTTCAAAGAAATAATAACTCTCGCGCGTAGCTATTCGGCACATTTTCGTAGGTAGGTTATTATAAAAGTAGGGATTGATGCCTTTGCGAACGGAATTGGACTTTATTCTCGGGCGGAAAGAATTTTGTTACAATGTGGTTTTAGAGTGCGTCTTCTGTACCCTAGTACTATTATATATTCTGTGATATAACTAGCTTTCATAGAATTACAGTTGAGAAAATATTCACAAACACTATAATGCCGCCGCGACGGTATCTAAGATAAAGGACTTTACTTGCACTTACTAGGAACACGAGTGATGGCATAGGCGACATACACCTCATGTTGATATGTGCTAGCAACTCAGGCATATGTCCATTGCGGGCTCCGGCGAAGCACATCCGAGATGACGCCATTATGTGCACTGAGAGACCACCGACTATGGCAATCGCTACCAAAGTAGGCATCGCCCATTTGATCCATCCCAACGCGAACACCGAAAAATCCTACAAAGTAAACGTTACATCTATACGTATAATAGCACAGGTACCTATATATAAATACTTACTTTAGCCCTTAAAAAAAAGGGTAAAAATGAGTTTTCGCCACGTCTGACAAGTTTTAATAAGTTATGAGGACTATGACGAGAAAAAGACAGGCATAAGAACTGAGATTAGAGGACAATCAAGAAAAAACATTGAATTACTGCCACGAAAAGTTCTCAGTAGTTCAATCAACTGTACCATTGAACTACTGAGAATAGAGGGAAGAATTGGCAATCTTTCGAGTAGTAAATAAGTGGTGTTTTAAAAGTTTACTCACCACTGCAATGGCCTCTGTAGCCCTTACGCCCTGCGGCCCGAGCACAGCTAGGTATGACACGTTGGCGAACAAATATATCGCAGTGACCAAGGGCAGGGACAGATATATCGCACGTGGCAAGTTCACAAACGGATCCTTCAATTCTTCAGTCATAAAGTTCAAATAGCTCCTGCAAAAAGAAAATGGAAGATTATTTTTCTGACAAAAACCAGAGCCCAAAGCCAATATGACGTGTTTTACAATATTATTAAAAGTACTGTAGCAGTGTTTATAAAACATTTTGTTAATTTATATTGTTTGTAGTACAAACGGCAAGTTCACCGTACAGAGTAGTTTCTTTCTATGCCTGAAAATAGTAACCGACATACTCGCCATTGGGTGGCAATGGGTAGATGAATAATTGTTCAGCTTACCATCCTGAATAGGAAAATATTCCCGAGTAAAAGGCAACCGACCAGTCACTGACTGAGGTCTTTGTTCCAGCCCAACCATCTTCAAAATGTTGTGTTCCACCTAAAACGCATTCGTTATTTCAATCTCTCTGAACATATTGTTTGCGGAAGACAACAAAACAGAGACATCTAGGTTTCTCAGTTTTGGCATCCTCATATGCAGAAAAAAATAAGAAGTACACTCCATACCCTTAAAATAAACTACTACAGGGGGAAGTAGGCTATCTCCGGCCGAATCCGCGATATAATTGCCTACTGTCTCAGGGTTGTCACTTTAAGCTAAATTTTAATTCAATGTCTATAAATTGGCAAAGGTCGGGAAGTTGTATTTTTTTTACTTGTATTATCTGGGTACAGGGTTTGAAAGATCGGTTTTACCTAAACGATGATGAAACCTTTTACGATCAAAGAAAGAGCGACGGGCCAACTGACGGACGGCGCGGGGCGGTGATGAGCACGAGTAAACAGTAGGTTACTGGTTACTGATAGATGGTACTGTCAACCAATTCATTAGTTTAAAGCCCGGCACTTGCCAAATATAAAAACTCATCTCTGAATAACTGATTCAATGATCATTAGTCAATAAAGTTCAACAAAATGGTTTTCCTAACAAATACTCATTTTTTGTAAAGATACAGAGCAGTATTATTTATGAAAAAAGGGATTGCATTAATTTCGCGGTGCCAAAAAGCCGTGACGCCCGCGAACCTCGTACGGAGTTAGCCCCGACTGGCGCACGGAGAAACCCCGCGAGATTTTGTGTTAGTGTGCGTGCGGCGGCGCATAGATACTATGGCGCGCACATACAAGCCGCGCACGGTGCGTTTGTATGAAGATAACTTACTTCCCCCTCTTTCTACTATGCTACTACTGCATACGAGTAAATAGTAGACGATCTATTTTTACTTCAAAATTATCTAATTTCTTAAAATAACTTAAAAAAATAACTTAAATCAAATCCGTATAAGATTAGTTGTAATCAAACATGGTGTACCTTGAGCCATCCAAACAATACCACCAACAATGATAATAACTAAAGCTGATATCTTGGTGAACATGAATACATTTTGCACCCTAGTTGTGAATTTGACATCGTATGCGTTTATAAATGTGAGAAAACCTGAAACAACAAAACAAAATACAATTCAATTTGATCTGCATTGCAGTTTCTATTTATAAAGGTCACCAGCAATTTGCCGAACGGCCTCTAATGGCCTCTAGTAGTAAGTGCATAATGCACCTTCCTGGTTACCCAGTGATCTTCCAATAACATCTAGTTGGATTTATCCATTCAGAGGCAGGCATTCGGCTGAATACAGCCAGGTTATTACAGCGAGATTGCAGATAGGTCTTCATTCAATCCAGCTTATTGGGAAGGGGCACTAGTAGCGACTTGGTGTAACAAATGGACACTTACATATAGTGACGGCTGCGATCAGCTTCCGACAGATAGGATCAATCGGACAGTTAGGGAAAATTGGCTCTAAAATATTGTTGGCGAATGTTAATGACATAATAGCATTGGTGCTCGGCCTGTAAAAAATGAGAGAACCTCTGTTAAAGGTAAGAGACCAAAAATAATTCAGATCGCCATCATTGTATTGCATGCAAAAGTATTCTTCCTTACACAAACACTAAATTGGCATCCCATAAATAAAGAAAAGCCGGCAGTGGTCCATATGCTTCATTGATGTAATGATAATCGCCACCACTCTGTGCAAGTGTTGTACCTGTAGAAGAAATAACATGAATTTTCTATACATTTTAGGTTTGTACATTTTTATTTCAAAACAAAGGTGCTTTACCACTGGATTGGATTGAATTAATATTGAAATGTTTAATTAATCACAACCCAATCCTGAATAAAGCACCAAATCCCTTCAACTGCAGACCTCAACATATTAGTGGTGTACTTGGCAGTAAGTAATGAGATTGTTGACTTTAATTTATTATTGGTATTGAAATAAATTATTACAATTCTTTGATGATTGATTTTTTTACATTAACTTTGTTAAAAATTCCACTTGCAAACTCATTTATTTATTATGACTATTTCCACATGACTATTTGAAACTTATTTTGGCAAAAAGAACAGTATGTACTTACTTTAGGAGCTTATCAGAACCACATTAAAAGTTTTTTCAACATATTGTAACATTTGATTTCTTTTATTCGAGTTTGGCATTTGGCCGGAGCATTTACTTCCAAGCCGGACTGGGAGTTATAGAAAAACATAGAATGTGCCAGCTGAATCTCCTCCCGGGCGTGCTGTAAAAATCAGCTAAGGGATTTGAGGGTTCTAGTACATATTGTAATTTAGGCCATGGGCTGACAACCTGTCACTATAGCAATATACAGATCAATCTAGAATAACCCTCAAAAACTGACAGATGTCGCGGAACGACATTTGTTTAGGTCGTTTACGCTCTGCCCACCCCACTAGGGATACAGGCGTGATTATATGTATGTATTTAATGTAAGAATATGATGAATATAATGGTGAATTTTGAATGGGATCACAGTTTTAAACCAATGGTGTGATTTAAATACTAATAAACATTAAATAATAATATAGATTAATGATTATAGTGGTTTGATTACTTAATAGACTGAATAAATAAATATTTAAATTAATTAATTTTGTCATCTTTCTGAAAAAATAAGATTTAAAAATTCAAAATTTAAAAGTTGTGAAACTTATGAACCTGCAGTTCAAATAGCAAAGCTATACCATTAGCTTTGAAGACTTATTATTATTAATATGTTACAGCTTTCACTTTTAAGGATCTCAATAAGTTAGACTATTTACAGTGACCTTTACTCTGATGGTTCAGTTCACAATACTTTACAATAGCATGAGTTATTATTATATTGAGCAAGAAGTTATTTTTTATTTACAGAATAAATTCAACTTAAGATGTAAATTCTCGAAGGTTGTGGGTTGAAGGTTGTGGGGTCAAATCCCTTTCATGCAAAATTTTTTGTTTCTATATTTACATGTATATTTGAATCAAAGAAACTACTACTGAATTAAGGATATTTGATACAATTATATTTGAATAAGATAAAGATATTATTTGTCATGTTTTATCAAAATTAATTATTTGATGATGACTAGACATGCAAATGCATAAAACGCTATTTTAGGGCGTTATTGCATTATTTCGGTACATTTTGATTAAAGTTCCCGTGGACCTACAATCATGAAATTTAGAAGGAAGCAGTCTAATAGCACAATCAAAGGAAAAAATTCAAAACTGTAAATTTGTTCAAATATCACTGAAAAAGTCTCGGTGCTCGAGGGAGGGTTCTATATATGCTTTAAATACCCCCAAGTTGGTACGGAAGCCTGGGTGAGCGAGTCCGACTCGCACTTGACCGATTTTTAATGCATATTTTGGCATTTTGATAGTGCATACAATCCGATGTCTAATGATGACTTATAGCTACTTGATGCATGGATGTCATTTACCCTTAACTTTGAATTATAATCAACTGCTGATGTTGACTACACTAAGGCTCGTATTTATAAAGCGCTCTCAAGATTGAGAGCAATATTAAGTATGGATTTGACAGATCTTTTTGTACTAAAATGACATTTCTGATACAGACTCAAACTCGCTGTCACTCTTGAGAGCTGATTATAAATACGGGCCTAAGGCTTGTATTTATGAAGCAATCTCAAGATTGAGAGCAATATTAAGTACGGATTTGACAGGCCGTTTTGTATTGAAATGACATTTCTGAAACGAACTCAAACTAGCTGTCAGTCTCAAGAGCTGATTATAAATATGGGCCTTACTAATACTTGAGGATTTAACTAATGCCAGAAGTGTTTGTTTAGCTCCTTTTTTTAGGTTTAAAGAGTTTTGTCTTCCTATAGGTCGTTGCATTAATTTTAATGGTGATTTTACGGAGCTTTATTCAACTTATTATTCTAGAATTAGATACATTAAAGTTTAGGTCAGAGAGTCAAGTTCAGGGCTTATGTGCGAAGTAAGTAGTTCAGTAGGTTAGTCCCAAATATTTATGGTTAAATTTAATGTTTGACTCACCCAGTTCGGCATAGCACAGGGCTCCAAGAGTGGCCAGGACCCCACACGCGGCCCAGACAGACAGCGCGCCCCATACAGAGCCGGTATTCTCCAACACTTCTTTGGGAGATATAAAAATACCACTACCAAATATTATACCTAAGATTATAGCAACTCCTTCAAGCAGACCCAGCTGCTTACGCATTTTCACTCTTTCTTCACCCATTTTTATTTAGTAATAAGGTATCAGCTGTAACGAAAAAAGACGACCACTAGCTCGCTAACAGAATCGCTAATCTCTCAGACCAATTGACCTATAGATCATACTTTTAATTGCATCGGCCTTGAAGTAATTTGCTTTTGCTTTTGACTAGAAACCACAAGCTACATTAAATTCATAGTCGGAGACTCGGAGATCAGAGAAAAAGAAACGAAAAAATAAACTCGCACACGCCACCGCGGATGAAATTATATTTTTTTATATTCTCCTCATTTCATTCATCTTCTATTAGGCAAAGAGAAGAGCCTATGCAGCCTAGTCATCATTGATATTTTTCTTTCGAATTTGCTTTCGAACCGAAACGAACTGTCCAGTCCAGAAAATAACTAGTCCAGCCCCACAGTCTGTGGGACATTCAGGACCGGCAGGATGGTCTGCTATAAATCATTGCATTGCTGATTGTACGGCTTTTGTTCGCAATATTTTATGCGAGCGAAGAGACAACACTGAATAACGTTACTTTTTTTTTGGGTTACCATAATAAACTGAATATTTCTAATTTCGTAGAATATTTTAAAGTTATGGTTTCTATTTATTTAATAAACCAAGGAGATTTATACATGTAGCAAAATTTTTCATTTTACTCATTCTAACAAACATTATATTATAAAAATAATTTTATGCGTTGAATCTAACTTTCTTTCCTCTCTTCTTTCACTAAAAGTTCCCTTTCCTGTCTCTTGATGTATCCTTTGGTATATTTTAACTCGTAGATTTGAACGTATTATCGTCATTTATTTTTTTAAATAACAAAAATTTAGTATAGTGTGTATATAATTTTGTAAATAAGTATTGATAAAGCTATAATATAATAGCTTCCATATAATTTTCACGGATACGAACCGATGGCAGTGCGTTTGTAAACTCCCTTATCCTGACCAATCCTGACTTCGGTAAGTGCGTTTGGCTCAGCGTTCTGAAGCTTTTGACACTGGCACAAAGTTCAACTAGTATTCTGAACGCACCTTTATAAACCTGTCACTGCTACGCTGTCAAATCAACTCATTGACCGTAGTAGGTAGACAGAGAAAACTACATTGACATGTCTGACACTCTGGGGTACGTTCAGACGACCAGTATAATTTTTATACCGATCGATTCTTATACTAGTGGGACGCACTGAACGTACACAGTACGAAACTGTCAAACTATTTCGATGTTACGTTTGTGTTACGTCAACTTGACACTCTTGACAGCTGTGATTTCTGTTTGATAACACGATTATCTATCGAAATGGTGTATTTTCGAGTCATTTAAAACCAATTTAGTGGTTTTGTGTTGTGCTTGTGGTTCAACAAACACAATTGATCCGAGACAGAGATTTATATCGAGCGTTTTTGTACAGAGACGGACAGTGAAGATGAAAATGCAATTGGTGTTTACATGATATCTCAAATAAACGAAAAACCCCTTAACGAATTGAAGATTATGTTGAAAAACCTGTGGCTCTCTGAAAAAGAGCTCCAGTAACATTTTAGACTGCAGTTGTGTGCTTACGAGCAATTAGAGTCAATTCTTGGGCCACAACTTTCACCAAGAAAGGACCAAAATTATGGTATAGACACACAGACCGAAATATTATCAGTCTTGTCTTGTGACTACTTACCACTCTGGATTCTTTTAGGTATGATTATTTTATGCTTATTATTATGCGTATTGTTCACATGTATTGTTAATATATTTTATTTACTTTGTTTTATTAGAAATGGATAATATAACACTTATATGTCTAGTTTGGCTAGTGACTGGATTCTATAGGAATAGGTGTTTGATTAAACTGCAATTTCAACAGTACTATGACTGTTATCATCACTCAGGAAAATATAAGTCATTAGAAATTGTATTATAGCATAGTTTCAAATAATTTTTACAGATCTGTTGGAGACAGGTTTAACCTGGCAAAGAGCTCGCTGAACCAGTGTTTCACTGCCGTGGTGGAGGTGCTAAATAGAATGGCTACAAAATCATCTAATGGCATAAAAACGAGGAGAATCAGGTCAGGAGGCATCTGAAAGTTTTGGTGGGTTAGGGGATGTATAGGTAAGGAAGAGACGTAAATGGAATTAACACAATTGTTAAACTATTTAATTTTTAACTCAGGGACATCTTGAATTTGGCTGTTCAATTAATTAAACTAACATACATACATACATAGAATCACGCCTTTATCCCTAATGGGGTAGGCAGAGCAAAAACGACCTAAACATAGGTTTTTCCGCTACGTCTGACAAGTTTAGAGGGCTAATACAGATGATGGTTTTGTATATTGCTGTAGTGACGGGTTGTCAGCCCATCGCCTAAATTGCAATACACTGAAACCCTCAATTCCCTTAGCTGATTTTTACAGCATGCACGGGAGGAGATGCAGCTGGCACATTTTATGTTTTTCTATCACTCCCAGTCCAGCATGGAAGTCTTAAACTAACAATATTTTAAAAGAAAGTATAATTTTGGAATCTGTTTTGTTATAGGAGCAGTTGATGGGGCTTTTATCTAAATCAAAGGACCGAAGGAGCACCCACAATATAAACATGCTGGAAAAAATATTAAACTTTTGAGTGTGCGCTAAGAATTAGGATGGAGCCAGAAAATTAGAGCACTGGTCTAAATCGATCTTTATCATCAACACGACAGAAGAAGAAGAATACATAAGGTGTTTTTTGCTGATTTATTTATTATTGTATTTCTGATTGATTATATTGTTTCATAGTTATTATAATGATTAATGATAAAACACCTTTTTTGTATTACAATCATAGTGTATAATTCTTAAGTCAAATAGTTATTATAATGTTAATAAAAATCCTCTTTTATATAACAATTTATAGTGTATTATTCGCCTCTAACAGGTAATAAAAATAAAGATATGTTAAATTGTAAATAATGACCGTATAACAATCATACTGAAAATAAACAATTAAAGAAAACATCACCTTAACTACATAATACTTAAAATTATTTATCACAAGTATCTCAAACCAAAGCTGTTACAAACTAAACCCGATTTAGGAAAAAATAGGTTTGCCTTGGCTAAACTCATTGTTCCTATATGTAGTAGGATGAAAGTTTACCCTAGGGCCTAGCGCAAAGTATTTTCTGATAAGCCTGGTAGATGATAGTCACCATTTTAGTTTAGGATAAATCAGTTCACTTTGTCGTGTATAAGAAAGAAGATCTAAGTTTGACTTAGGTAAAACTAGATTGTTCTTAGTAGTAGAATCGGTGCCTCCGCGACGTTTTCATTGGTGGGTGTGTTGCTCCCGCCGCGCGGTCTTACCCTCGGAAAGATAGATGCCTGAGGGGGTGCCAGTGCCAGCAGCGGGCGGCACACGGCGTCTTGTATGAGGGGGGTGTTTCTCCCCCCGCGCGGTCTTGTTCTCCCTCCCCGTCCAAGTTAACATAACGGGGGAGGGGCAACCAGTAGCGGGCGGTACACGAAGGCTTGATCTTGAGGAGCGGCTCTCGGGTGACAGCCCGTAGGGCTTCGTCTTCGTCCACTAGTGCGATACAAGCCCCCGGGTGATTCCTCATTGGAGGAGGTCCAGTGAGCGACCAGCAACCAGCAGCGGCGCATGGGTCCAATGTCGTGGGGGCGGATGTATCCTTTGTATACCCCGAGCTTTACTCGGAGCGGGAGCGAAGACTTAAGCACGGGCCGGAGGTAGATTTGGATTAGATAGTGTTTCTGCCGAAACGGGGCCACTGCTGACATACTGCCAAAAAGCTGCGGCGGGGGGCTTGCCTGTGTCTTCTTCGGTGGCGGCGGCTTCCTTCACACTGTTTGGGAGAGTGGGTTTCGTTTCGACTGCCTCATTCACCCTGCGCCAGCCTGCGGAGTGAGAGTTTTTTATTAAGTATTATGAAAGTTGATATTGAAGCATTGAAACGCTCGTGGTCAAGTAGTTAGTGCTTATTCATTCCGATGACGAATGTAAAAGCAACCATCATCGATGTGACCAAGCCATGGATGGGTGACCGGTCATGATATACAACGTGTAACATAAAGGGTATATGCATCGTGATATGTGTGAACCTACCCATGAAACTGAACAACTTTCCCTAAATAAGATGTAGTAAGTACATACATGCATTTACACGACAAATAACATATAATGTTAAAACAGGCCTCTGTCCCGGAGGTATTAGCAGAGAGCACCTTCCACTTACGTGACCCTTGCAAACCCACTTCTTTTGCTTCATATATATTCATCTACGTTTTCTTGAACCTTTTCTTGGACATATTCATATCACTAGTATAAGTCTATCCACAATATCGTCATATATATAAGGACAGCAACAATAAGGAACAAAATTATTATACCTGAATCCAGCTGCGGTGTTTTCTCTAATATTAACTCGGGTGTACCTACTGCTTCTCTCCTCTGTTGAAATGTCTGAAACACAGTGAGATTTGGTACTTAAGCTAAGTTTAATAGTTTTATAATTAATAATTAATTTATAATTAACACAGATTGTAGGTATGTTCAATAAGCATAAAAGTATTCTGCGTTGCCTTCATTATCCTTTATTTGCTATTGAATTCAGTGTTAAGCTGTTCTAAAAATGTAATTAATTTGCAATAATATTTAAAAAAGAAGTAGATCAGCTGATAAAAGCTTAATACCTAAGCGAGCTATTGAGAAGTAGA
>JARACY010005751.1:0-20424 GCA_029255725.1 Scrobipalpa atriplicella | reverse complement strand
GTTTTACGTTGTATAACGTCATTTATTGTATTTATATTATAAGGTTATGTCATAATAGGTCTATACCATAATATCATATATCTTTGAGTAGGTGACTAAGATAGTAACACAATAGGTAATTTGAGTTGAATTTGACACCTTAGTATCTGTCGTGTCTAAGTAAGTAGTTTCAAAATGTACGGAATCTTTCGCTGCTTATACTATACTTACATACACTGTATGATTTGTTCACCAAATTTATCATAGTCAAAGAAATCAAATCTAAGGGGTGTACCCTATTCTTACCTTCCAACTAAAAACATACACACGATAAACCTACCACCTGAAATAGCACGATAATTCCTAAATAACATTACCTACACGTGGCCTATCTCCACGGCCGCATTACCTGAGTAACAGCACAGAATAAATAATAGTCTAGCAGTAACAGAGTGGAACGAGATATGGTGGCCTTGTGAGCCAATGCAGTGGCAATGAAACTATTAACATAACAGAGTGACTATTAACACTTCCGTCGGTCGGTGGACTGCTGGCGAGATAATTTACTTAATGATTGCCCTAACTAATGATACAGTGAGTGTTTTTGTTTGTCCTTCTATCATAATTAATGCGGAGTAATAGATGCGCCAATATTTTTTTTTACCATGGGAAAATATTCCACTACCTGTGGGTAAACATGGCTTACGATGAGGTAGCAACAGCTGGCGGTATGCTAAGTTAGTTGGTGATAGATTCAGTACAGAATTTTCAAAATCTTGTAAGAAAATATACATAATTTAAACTAAAACTAGAAGTTTTCCAACCGTGTATGACAAACATTTTTCCGAGTAGAAACACGTCAAACGAATTTCAAAAGCAAATTTTAGGAGCATTTTCTTTATTTTCTCGGGGGAAGAGTTTTATCTCAAAAATTCAAATTCCCATTAGGGATAAACTACTACGCAGACGTGCAGCGTCTTTGCATTTTCTCGAGTGTTTTCCTTTTACCCAAAGATGCATGAACTTTTTTTAAAAATAAAATCTTCGCTTGCAGGTAAAACGTGAGACTTGGTAAATTTCTTTGACGGTTGGTACAAAAATGATTTTAGTTACTACATGAGATGGTAGCACTTCTATTTTAGACTTGATTTTTATTCCTAGTTACCTACGTGAAACATAAAGAACAAAAATTAATTATTTATTGACTCTACCTATCTAGTAGGACCCCTTTAATACTTTAATCCGATTAAGACTTGGCATGTTTTTATAAAATATAATATTTCTTAAAACATTTCTTTTTTTGAGCTCATGTTTTCCTTCTCTAAGATATTATAAACAAAATGTTCTTGCTTATCTACAAACCGAAATTCAAAATCACATAACAAGTAAACCCATGATCTAACACTCGTAATCTTCCTATTGTACTTGCTACCTGTCTAAGTTTGTGGGAACGGCCTTGCTGCCAATAAAATGGTAATTAACCAATTACCGCAGTAAACAGTGATGCCCAAACTGGAGGTTAACACGCAAAGGGGGGGTTGAGCAGTTCGTAGTACATTCATTTGTTTAATAGGGTTCGATGGCAGTTTAACTGTTTTGGTTTAAATCAGAAATATTTGGTTTTATTTTAGCACTAGCTTTTCGCAAAGTATTCCCGTGGGAATGAGGCATTTTACCGCGGTAAAAAGTAGCCTATATCTGTTTCCAGATTACCATCTATCGTCCTGCCAAATTAAATTGAAATTGGATACTGCCGAAAGACAGCCACTAAATTTATCTCCTTATAATTGAATGTTAATAAAAAATAAAGATTTGCCAAGAAAATATTAAACAAAAGTCTATGTAAGTTTGAATAACTATTCAGGATATTGTTAAATCAAACGTAGGTAGGTATTTAAGTTTAGGAAATCAACTCTTTGTTTCATGAAACAATTGAGATTAGAATTAGAATATAATGTAGAGGCACTCCTAGAAGCTGCTGGCAGCAGTCATTATGTAGGTAAGTCATATGGATTCTAATTCAGCTGTCAACATTTCAATATTTCAACACAAAATAATTATTCCTTTTTCTTTTTCGAACAATCAGGTTATTCAGCCTGCATTGTCCTAACCAAACTGGGGAAAATCTCGCGAAGTGATAAATTAACAAATATCAACTTTGCGTACCCTGGGAATCGAACCCAGGACCCCCGGATCGGACTAAAAAATAAAAACGTACAAACCTAGTTTTTAAGTATATCTAAATATTTCCAAAAATTATAGGAATCGGACTATGTTTACTGGGTGGAAACCGTTATCGCCGTATGTATGGAGAGGTCAATTTAATTTATCCTCTTAATACTTGGATACAGTTTCTTTTACGAAAAGGGATTCTTTTCGCCTTTGGGTAAGTACTTACTTTGAACACAATCTTTTGTTTCTTGAAACAAAGTAACTGTTATTGACAGTTTAATATACAAAGTTTATACTTTATATATATTATTATCAAAAACACAACACACCGCAGTCATAAAAATTAAACTAAACCGCCCGATGACGTGCAAAGGTGCCCATAACACTTGCGGCATTGCCACGCTGGATGGCTATGGACAACCTTTGAACCAGAAACGACTCGGAACGGGGGTCAAATCCCTCGATCTATATTATTATATAATAACTAATTCTGTATTATTTCAGGATTTCCCATAGAATTCTATAGGTATTCATTGTAAGTTATCCTTTCTATATTGTAGATTATAGAGATAGAACATAATATAGAAATGAAAGAATTTTGGTAATGACATAGCACTGTCAGTAATGACATACTAAAAACGTAAAATACTCTTCCACAAAACCTCAATTTATACAACTCTTTCTTAACTAAAATTACGGCGTTTTGTAAGTTAAAGACTTTAATAACCACAATTCAAATTTTATGAATCGAGCTTAATTCGTTTAATGTGAAAACTTTTCGCAACGCACTTTTAAAGCTTATATTTTGGTTACATCTTTCTACAGTCCAGCAAATTTCCAGTGATAAAAAGTGTTAAAAAAACTGTAAATTTTTTAAGGGTATGCTTCTACCCATGCAACTAAACAATCTTACCCAAGGCATGGGGAAAGGGGATACATAGTTCTGAACTAAATATAATGGGAAATCCGTATTTTTTTCATATAAAGTTGTTCAGTTCTTTCAATAATGTAATGTACAACGTACATTCCTATATACAATCATTCTTTTCATACAATCAGTGTTTTAAGGATAATCGAAATAATCTTTAAAACACCTCCTTTCCTTTCCCTATATCATTTCGACATTTATATCAAGCACTAACAATATTTTATTTCAACACTGCGTTTTAAAACTACAGTACCTACATTTACGTACTAGGTACAAAATAACGATTGACCTTTTAATCTCGTTAAAATCTTAGCCTATAAAAACTTTACCTGTAACACCTTTGTAATCAGCTTGTCTTCAACGTATTAACTACCAGGTCAGCCTTCAAGGTATTAGTCAATGGTTACTAAGGAATATTCCGCGTGCGTACTAGTTACTATAGGTACCTTAAATGATAAGGGAGTGTGCTATAGTTGAGTTGTGTCTGAATTACCCTTTCTTTCTTTTTTATTACCTTCCTATCATACCATTATTTTTTAATTATGACTATTATTATTATTATATTATAGTACTAGGTCATATTTAGGTATATATGTGCTGGTGATAACAAATAACTTTCCCCAATAAAATGAAATAGAATACTTTTTTTTTAAGAAAGTGCTTATTTACCCACAAATCATAGTTGCTGTTTTATCACTCCCAATCCAGCACAATCTTCGTAATAATTTATGACGATGCAATTGTGTTAACAATAATAACACACGATTGAGTGCACATTGTAATTTGTATATGCAAATGTGATAACCCACTTTCGGTGTGTCGCAGACAGTTCAATAGCATGTAGGATGTTGTAGGTACATGCATTATGTATGTATGTTGATTTGGCCTAAGGACTACAATGCAATATTTATTTTAGTTCGCGACATATTTCAATGGGGCGGTGAAATAAAGGTGTAATAAATTGTGGTGGTCTAAGATTGCGATATGGCTGGGAGCAACAAAAAAGAACAAAGAATGTACCAGCTACTTGGCTTTCCGGGCATACTATAGAAAGAAATCATTATAGGGAATCGGGGAGTTCAGTGTATTGCAATTTAGGCGATGGGATGACTATGTTTTTTAAGAGAACTATTCTAAAATGCATGTAAAATTTTCGTCATATTGTGTACGATCAAATGAAATTCAATTGAGCGTGTCAATTGTCATATATTGGATACAAGAAATTTGATGATTGCATGTATGTCCAGCGTAGCTCTGTGTGATGCAATTGAAATATCGTCAAATCAAACATTATGTCATTTTAGATGAATGTTTTTTTTTGTGTCCCGAATGAAATAAGTTTGTTTTGATTTAACGGTTTTTCTACACGAAGTGTTTGAAAATATTTGTTGATATATCAGATGGTAGATAAAATTTAAGATAGGTACGTTTCGGAAATACCAATAAGAGCTAATAAAAAAACTGGGTAAAATATATCTTCAGGATTGACTATTATTAAAACTGTTATTTCAGTAACTAATCTTATTCCAGCCTTGAATAAAAAAAGTAATAAGGTTAATAGTTAATTCTTTTCAGTCACCCAATTTGATAAGCAAATCAAAATTATCGATAAATTTGACATAAAATGTTTGTTGATAACTATACAGTTACATAATCTAAGATAAATGCACATTATCAAACATGTAACAAAAAGGGGTTTGAGTGTGTAAGTATTATAAGTTGGGTTTTAGGTTTAGGTTATACGCTTATTTAACGTTTTTTTAGTTTTTTTTTCATCTTCTTAGTATTTTTCAGATTTTTCGAAAAGCATTTGAAGCTCTGACTATTCCGTAATGTATGCGTGATTTGATTACTATGTTATGATTTGAAAGTGATTTTGTTTTGATTGTAAGTATAGCCATTATTAATGTCAATTCCATAGGTAAGTATCAAACATGAAAATAAAGGTCATGTCTATCTAATTTACATATACTTATTCAAAATTACAGAGCCAAGTGAAGTGAGTCTCAGAAATAATATTTCAGGTGCCTTGAAACTTGTAGGAATGTATCTACCTAGTAATTAACCTACTTTTCAAGCCACTACTTAAGTATTAGGTTCCTAACGATAAGAAAATACACGCGTTTTACTTAAATTTCTATTCAAATTCTACATGTCATTTTGAAATGACGTGTAAATATTAATATTTACGCACGAAAAACTTACGTGTATGTAATTATTTTTATAACTTTCTTGAATTGAAAGCATAGGTAGAGAAACGAAAGTTTTTGAAATTTTTAATATTAGCGCAATTGACTTGCTATCAATTTATTCATTTTCAGTAACGTTATCATAAGATAACGATAACGTATTCATGTAAAAAAATACTTATAAATAAGTAAGTTTAATATCAGGAAAAAAAATAAAAATAGATTAAGTAAGTTATGTTGGTAAGCCTAACGAAAATAATCCACTCATCTACAGGACGACTCTACATTAAATTATGTAAGCTAAAAATATGACTAACTTTTGTATTAAACTCAAGGATTTACGTGAAAATACGCAAACTTCAGCAATAAACGACTGGAGTTAAAATTACAGGCCCTAAAGTCCACATTCCCGTAAATATACACTCCACCTCAAGTTACAAACTTGTTTACAAACATAGAACACCTCTTCTAGAGAAATCAAAATTCGAAACTCACATAATCTAATTACTCCTTTATCTAAAGGTTTCCTGGCAGAAATTGCTACCCTAGCAATAAGACAGCCTACTTAAAATTGTACTTTGTTTCTGTCGTGTTTTTTTGTAATATCATGCTTATATACAATAAAGAATAATTGTATTGAGACTCACCATCATCATTGAAGTGTGCATGATCTCCTTATGCCATCCCCAGGAGATGAACCCTGGACCTCCACCTCCTCACATCATCTGCTCAGAAATAACTCACGAAACTCACGTCAATCAAACACAAGGTTACACTAACTGCCACTAAAATTAAACCAATTGTTTATTTTAAACTCCGATCAGAACATCCAAATGTAAACCATGAATGGGGTGTTTCAGGAAATTGTGGTAGAGATTTGTAGACGAGTCACAATCAAAACAATACAGAAGTTTATAAATACGTAATTTTTGCAGCGAAAACTGACACAAACGCCACCACCGTCTCTCCACACGGCACTGCACTGACTGACTCTACCAACGGCTACCTGATATCGACGACCCATTCACTCACCCTACTATATCACGCGTTAGAAAGAGACAGCCACACATTTGTTTACAACATCTCGAACTGCATTTCAATGCACTTGCAGCACCCGTTTAGCAGCGTTACTGCGATAGAGTTCTAAAAGTTAACTTCGGTTCAACTTTGGTTCATGGCGTGATTGGGAATTGGAACTATATCGTAGTAAGTTCGAAGGTGTATTTCGGGATGTAAGGGTATCAAACGCAGGCAATTGTTTTGAAAGATCCGCGTGTCTAAAATTAATTATATACGGCATTTATAGTGGGGACTGCATAATACAGGGTGTTAATTTAACTGTGTGTTATAGCTTAGAAAGTGATAGATAAGCTTTGGTAATGATAAAAGGATCACAAAAAAATATCGAAAAATAACCCTACTAAAAAGAATTGACTTTCCTAATATAAGATAAGATACAAAATGGCCACTTCGGTTAGATAAAATTGTATGAAGTCTTGAGCGAAGTAAATTCTTTTTTTGAGTTGGATTTTTCCATAATGTGATCCTTTGTCGAAACTTAAATACACCCTCTGAACTCTGGCACGCATTTAAATTAACACCCTTTATACGGGATTTATATAGTGGGGCCTTACGGATAATTCCCGAGTTCCCTTCCCGACCTATTCTCGACAATTCCCGATTCAAAGAAAGGGTTCCGTATCGGTTTACCGAAACAATACATCTGTGGTAATTAAGTCTAGCAATAAGCTATAAATGTTAAATGGGAACTGAATCCTGAAAAGGCTTCGCGGGGAATGAATTACTTACTGGAAAATTAATTATCAGTGGATAAAATCAAAATACCCGCTCGAGAAGAGGAGTAGTAGGTAAATTCTATGACTTTTATGGCATCAACTCTTGCAAACATTCAATAATAATGAGTAGATTATTTCCAAAGTATGTTAAACAACAAATAAAAAATTTCAACAATTTTATTTTGGAAATAAAAAAGCACTATAAGTGCAAAAAACACAAATAAAATGCAGTAGATTATTATAAAGTATCACGAAGTATCAAGTACACGGTCAGCGGTCATAAACTAAAAATACTCAATAATATTAAAATTAAGGGATTCGAGGGTTGCAGTGTTATATAATTTCGGCGATGGGTTATAAAAACTGGTCACTATAGCGATACACACTTCAATCTATAATTTTGCCAGACGTGGCGAAAACGCCTTTTCCTAGGCGTTTTTCGCTCTGCCTGCCCCATACATATTATGGGATAAAGGCGCGACTTGATGTATGTTAATATAAAATGAACATCACAGAAAATTCAGTTTCATCGAAACTGGAATCTTCTCTCATACACCCACAAGAGCAGAAGTCTTGACCTCTTTAGAAGAAAGAAAAAATAGTGTCAGGTGTATTTCAGTGGAGCCATCGCATCGTCAGCGGCTGCGTCGGCCATGAAAAAAGTTTAAATATTTACGAGAGGTGTTACGACACGGGCTATTTCCGAGTGGCCTCCGAGCAGTCAAGCAGTTAACACTGCGTTTCGATATACTACCGGTAAAGATCGTTGAGTGGTATTAGTTTTAGTACTTGGTTTTTTATTTTTTATTAGGTTTCAAATTCTTAAAAATATTACAATTTTAAATAAGCCAGGCATTGGTGCTAATTCAGGACGCACTATTACTAATTCTAATTCTTATTAGCGCTGTCACTTTCTTAAATTTTACATAAGAACAGGATAGCAAACAAACACGTGACTTTGACATTCCTAATTTGACATACGGCGCTTTAAATAAGGAATGACCATAGAGCGTGCCCACTAATTTTACGTAATGTCAGATTAGGAATGTCAGTGTCATATGTTTATTTGCTATCCTGTTCTTATGTCAAATATAAGAAAGTGACAGCGCTACTAAGAATTAGAATTAGTAACTGTACGGCGTGAATCGAGGCCATGTATAAACCAAATTAAATAAACTAAAAAGGTTGAACTACGCTAATAAATACTTTCTCTTATATGCTAGACTGGACATTGGAATACAGAGTACCTATATCTCCATATCTTCTCGGGTATAACTATACTGCAAGTCCCAGTAAAGATAGTCAAGGACTTTGGTACGAGTGAACAACACATTTTTCTTTATTAATTATCTGCAAAGAACGCACTTATAAAACTAGGTCCGTATTAATAATCAGCTTTTGAGGTTGACAGCCAGTTTGAGTTCGTGTCAGAAATGTCATTTCAGTACAAAACAGCCTGTCAAATCTATACTTAAAATTGCTCTCAATCTTGAGATCGCTTCATAAATACGAAGCTTAAACCAGCGAAATATTATTGCCGAGGCGCCTTTAAAAAGGTTCAACGACCCTCCCAAAATCTTCGATTCCCACAGCACTATAACCTCAAATATTACCTAGAAAAAAAAAACAAATATGAGTGTGTTACCCGATACGCGGGTGGCGAATAAAATGTAAATTGCACGCACATATTCCCTGTAGATAGTATACAGGGTGTTAAGAAATGTTTAGACACCCTTAAAACTACATTTTTCTTGTGGTAACTTGGTAAAATAACAAATAACTTTCGATAAAGACGTTTTGTCATTTTTATTTCATGCAAATTTAGGAGCAATAAAAATGGTGCACACTGTCAAATTCACTAGAAATATCCAGATCCGAGGTAGCTCAGTAAATTTTTTAGAGCGATGGAACGTTATTCCTCGGAAGTAGATTCAAATTCTGCTCGCAATTTCAATTTCTTATCCTACTACTTACATACTTTGGATGTTTGTTTCTCAATCACGCTTCAATCACTGGACAGATCAAGATAAAACTTGGTAGTTTAGGTGTGGGTAGTGCAACTAAAACTTTACTTCATAGGCTACTTTTCACCGCAGGAAAACCTGCATTTCCACGTGAAAACTCATATTTTAGGAATAGGATCGTAGCACTTTATTTTACACCCTGTATATTCTGTAGTAAGGAAATTGAATCAGCTCTACCCGAATATTGCTCGGTTAAATTCGGCAGGCGCGTGTTAGTTATTATATTACCTGGGAGTTGTATTTTTTACAGATATACATATTATACAAAAAGTTTTACAAGCTAGATCTCTGGACCATGGTTTCATCTGCAATCATTTAATGAAATTAGGTATAATGTTTGAACAAGTAAGCGTGGAAGTGAAAGCATTTTAATATTAAAAAATTGGTTTTCCATACAAATTGTGAGATCGAGGTGGTCACTTTGTATGGGAAAGTCAAAATATTTCTTTCCTGAAAGAATTTCCTGGTGAAAGTTGTTCAGTTTCGTTGCCTAAGCAACCCCTATCAGTATTCGGTATATACGCTGTCCCTTACACCCGGTATAGGTAATATACAGGAGTCGCCATCTCCTGTTAAGTGGGATCTTTCAGCCGTACTTATCTACAACGTGTAACAGAAAGGGTATATGTATCGTGAAATGTGTGAATCTACCCATGAAACTGAACAACTTTCCCTAAGAAACATAGGTCGAAAAACGAAAAAAAAAATTGTGACCTTTCATACAGAATGCATCAGCTGATAGCGTATTTAGTATGGGAAGTCAAATTTTTTTTTTCGTATTTTATGTTCCTTAGGGAAAGTTGTTCAGTATCATGGGTAGATTCACACATTTCTCGATGCATATACCCTTTCTGTTACACGTTGTATAAGCTAGTGACTGATAATAATGTGTGGTTTTGACTATAGACCCCTAAAAAGTAGATCCCATAAGTACCATACCATCCAAAAAATAGATTGTTATCCATATTACAACTTTGAGCAGGATAAAACTTTACGCTGTCAATGGCTAAGTAGGCATATAACAGTAGTAGGACTAACAGCCTGAGAACACGAGAAGGTTTAGCAAACATAATATTGGAAACATCCCGCGATTTCAACCAAACCCCATTGTTCGGTCTCCATTCGCACCATAACACCTTAATAGATACAAGCACGTTTGTTTGCAGTAAATATTAGGTAAACTCATTGTTGTATACTCTACAATACAAAGGATAACATTACAAAAATGTTACGAAAACGTAAGTTACGATTTCTATTTGCAAACTTTGTTGAAATAAAATAAATTATAGGATTTTATCATGGAAATTAATAAATACTTATCTGCCAATACTTTAGGCGGCATAGATAGACTGATAGAGATTTTTTTGTCTGTGTTTTAGAAGGCCCGCTAAGCCGAACAGGAATGATAATACCTTTAAATAAACTTTTGATTGGATATGCATGCCTGAGCCCTTATAAAAGCTCAGGAATTTACGAGCTAAGAATAAGTAAGAAGGCAGGTACTTAAAAAGGACGTCGGTCTTTATTAGATTACTTTTTTTATACCGTTGTCCTATATTTAGGACGCGATTTGTAATTCAATCGTCGATACAAACTTTTCTTTTAAAAGAAGTGTTTTGTAACTTTACTTTTTCGTCGATTCCGATTGCATGTCTTTTTTTTAAATATATACTTGTTTAATAAGATATTTATTATTTAGTGTATTCCATGGAAATATCCCAACTTTTGACGCGCTTTCGACAAAAATGGGACAACAAATAGGTAGAGTTGCTTAAATCTAAGCATTAGAATTTGAACCTTAGTTAGATAGATTCTAAGGCGATGATGATGTGTCAGTAACTTGGCTGGCTACATACGCATTCGAGTCACTCGCCAAAACAATGATTACTGTGGTAAAACATTGGTGAGGTACAACGGGGATAGAACATTGTCCATCGTTAATGTTGTTAAAAAAAATTGCTTATGTTGTTAGAAAAACAAAAGAAAATAGAAAAGACCCATGCAGGAAGAAAGGTACGAAATTCTGACGAAATTGGATTTCGTCAGAATTTGATTCAAATGCAGGTGTCGTGCGATGGACACACGTCATCTGAACGCTCGCGGCTAGCACGCACATTTTATTGTATCTTGTGTTTTGTAAAAGACTGATTCTAGTAATAGAATGAACATATGTCATCATCAGCCCGCGTCAGTCATCTGCTGGACATTGGCCTCTACGTTTGTACTAAACCTTATGGGGGAAACAGAGCGTCAACGGCCTAATAAAAGCCATTTTTCTGTCTGACAAATATTGCGGGATATATTATTATCTGATATGACTATGAATTAATAATTAAATCTGTCGCCTGATTTGCTATATGTATATAAGAACCATTCTGTCCCTTCACTGGCTTTTCTGGAAAGAGAAACATCCGGTAAATTCAATGTCTTTTTATAGAGTCTGGCATCACCACCTATACGTGGATTGTCAGTCTGTGAAGCTGATGGACCACACCTCCTTGTCTGATGAGTGGCCTCAGGGCATCCACGAACCAAATTGCCAGATGATTGCTCACAAAAAGAAGACTACAGAAGCTTATTACTTTAGCTAGCGTGTTGGCTAATTTGGCTATTTTGCTATACCTTTCCTGTTCGTAAAAAAAGATCGTTACATGCCTTTGGTCATTATGATACTATGGTATTTTTGATACTATGGTCATTTTGCATAGTTAGTCATTATGATACAATGGTCTTTTTGTTAATATAGTCATTTTGATACTTTGGACATTTCGATATTTTGGTCATACTGAACCCGAAGGTAATGAAGTGACTAATTTTTAGTAACTATAGAAACTCCGGCTAATTTTAACAAATATTACGTTTTCGTAATCACAATTGATGCAAAGAAAAACCAAATAACAATCATGTTTGTCACTAGTGGGTAATCAGGGAGACGCAATTTTTTGTACAGTTCATTATGCATCTACTTGTACAAAATTTAACTTTGTAAATATTTTAAGAAGTATAATTTCAACACAATTCAAAAGCAATATCTTTTACTACTAAGTAATTCTATGCCAAAGTCACGAAATACTTTCGTAGAGTAATTACTAATTAGAGTTATAATATAACGCATTATATAATCAGTAATTAGTCTTCTTCAGATAAGAATTTTCCATTTGAATACAATCATTAAATTACGTAACTATGAAAATGTTATCTGACCAATCCAAGCGAATCAATTTACGCCTAAATATAATTATAATAAGTAGGTTGTAACTACTAGGGCCCGTATTTATAATGAGCCCTCAAGAGTGACAGCGAGTTTGAGTTCGTATCAGAAACGTCATTGCAATACAAAATGACCTGTCAAATCCGCACTTAATATTGCTCTCAATCTTGAGATAGCTTTAAGTTCCCTTAAATTTTGGTCCTATTAATATCTCTTGCTTTCTAGTATTTTGTAAAAAATCGACGAATAGATTTTATTTCCATGAGAACACTCACTAAACCAAGGATAACTGTGGTCTGGAAAGCTAGTTCATATTTCAAAGGATTTTCTTAAATTTAGTTGCCTGTAGAAAGTAAGTATTTTACCGCTTCTTAATGATATTTAGTTGCGGGGTAAAAGTATTTAACCGTTTACTAACCCGTCCTAAATAAACTTTTATTGGAGAAATTGGTTTCGCTTAGAGTATATACTTACTGGAACGAATAAAAAAGAATTTATACCAAAGTAAGAGAAATAAAAAAAGAGGCACAAGATATCATACTATAGACAAGAGAGGCCTTTGCCCATCAGTTGAACATATAACGGCTATTTATGATATGATGATTAAGAAGAGAAATACATAGATGGAAGAACAGTGTTCAAATGTTTGAAAACATTAGGTAATAGGAAAAATAATAATGTTCCTACTTAACACAGTTTTTAATATGTTTATGTTTGTAAACATTTTATAACAATAGACCATGAGATCTACTTGCATTTTCATTCTTGCTGTTTCCCCTTGTTTTCTTTTTTGTACTGATGTAGGTATATAATAAATGAAACTTCAGCAATTGTGCGCCAAGTTTCGCCGTAAACCTCGCACTTGGTGAACAAGGATTTCGGAATTTTATGCTCGTGTTCTTTGTGCTCTGATTTACTAGTACAGCTGGTTGATATCGTAAATATTATAGGTATACCTTCATTTAATATTTAGGTTCCTTAAAATAATTGTATGAAGAAAAAGTTTCACATACATATATTTTATTTTGAGAGAAATAAATAACAAAATTTCATTCGAAAGTATCGTTCATATGTTTGAAAATATAATTATATTTTTCAAAATATACGAGCATTTTATTTTACATACATCTAAATGATGTGTGACAAAAAATAATCATGTTTCAACAAAAAATTTCCTAATTGAAGTAAAAGTTGTAACATTTACCTACCCTAACCTAGCCCTATTTTTTTTTAACCCTAATTAAGGAAAGAGAAGTAAAAGGAAATTAAGAAAAGTTAAATGTTAAAAATTTAAAGGACGATTTTTTGTAAATGTAAAGATGAAATTTAAGATACGAAAACTTTAATTAAAATTCTTCAGTTGCAAGTAAATCACTTCAAGTAAATTATTATTAACTACACTTAAACGCGACAATAATCGTAGATAGAGCACGGATCCACCAGACACGATTCCCAGAAGGCTGGACATGGACAAGGCTGAAGACACTGTAAATAGAGGAAAAGAAAGAACTTAAAGTAACAGAATTGGTTTCTAGTTAATAAGATTAGTATTTGGCCAAATGAACGTCTAGTAGTATAATAGGACCTAAAGTTGTGAACCGCTGTTGTAACCCCTGAACTTTAATGACTCGAATGGTATAACCTACTTTGCCTAATGATAATTAATTAGAATAGAAAATACTAAACTTACGAAAGTGATGATGAAGATGAATAGAATAAAAATAATCCTTAAACTTAGTAAACGTTCAACAATAAAGATTTTAGAGGGTGAGGAAGACTAATAATCTTAGCATTCAAATATATTGTAAGAAATTTGCTGGTTCAAACAAGATAAAACTACAACAGCATTTTTGTGTTTTTGGTAAAGCCGGGGCACCGCCCTTTCCCGCCACCGTGCAGTGCTCCTCGTCAGCCAGACTCTGGACAGAGCTCCTCCAATATATTTAATCCTGATATGAGGGGAAGTATCTTTAATTCAAGTCAAATTGCAATATTTTTGTCAGTCAGTCTAGTCATACTTTACTAAGTATACAAAAGGACAAGAGGGTATATCCATCAAATCTAGGTTTGTTCCTGAACCTAGTGTATGGTTAAGGTATTCCAAATGAAAACCTTTCACATTAATTCATTATTTAATTTGAGTATAATGTATTTCATTTTTGTATTTAATGATGTGGTAACTTTAGTTTTTCTGTGATTTTAATATCAGGATTTCTTTTGAATTTACATTTACTGAGTTTAATGGAACAAATGAATTCACGACATCTAGATTTACTTGTTTACTAGAATTGTGAATCTATGAAAATATATATTAGAAAACAAAAAACATTAATCTTCCATTACAAAGTCAGAAAGAATCTATTTCAAAATAAAAGAAAATGAAAATATGAAGAGAATTTACTGCAAGCAAAACATATTTTAAACTTTTGCAGAATCTACTTTAAATTAAAGGTAATTATTTATTTTCAACCTTCTACTAAAAAGTAACATCAATTTTGTATTTTAAAATTGTCAAACCTAGTTTCTTTGAACTAAGTATAAGAAATGGTGAATCGAACTGTACTTGTATAGTTTCCCATTCTTTATTTAGAGAAAACTATTAAGGCTTTGTCTTAGCTTGGCCTAGTAAGCTCAAATCCAACATCACTTTCGTAAGTTTAGTATTTTCTATTCTAATTAATTATCATTAGGCAAAGTAGGTTATACCATTCGAGTCATTAAAGTTCAGGGGTTACAACAGCGGTTCACAACTTTAGGTCCTATTATACTACTAGACGTTCATTTGGCCAAATACTAATCTTATTAACTAGAAACCAATTCTGTTACTTTAAGTTCTTTCTTTTCCTCTATTTACAGTGTCTTCAGCCTTGTCCATGTCCAGCCTTCTGGGAATCGTGTCTGGTGGATCCGTGCTCTATCTACGATTATTGTCGCGTTTAAGTGTAGTTAATAATAATTTACTTGAAGTGATTTACTTGCAACTGAAGAATTTTAATTAAAGTTTTCGTATCTTAAATTTCATCTTTACATTTACAAAAAATCGTCCTTTAAATTTTTAACATTTAACTTTTCTTAATTTCCTTTTACTTCTCTTTCCTTAATTAGGGTTAAAAAAAATAGGGCTAGGTTAGGGTAGGTAAATGTTACAACTTTTACTTCAATTAGGAAATTTTTTGTAAATGTAAAGATGAAATTTAAGATACGAAAACTTTAATTAAAATTCTTCAGTTGCAAGTAAATCACTTCAAGTAAATTATTATTAACTACACTTAAACGCGACAATAATCGTAGA
Organism: Scrobipalpa atriplicella; assembly: GCA_029255725.1. NCBI lineage: Eukaryota > Metazoa > Arthropoda > Insecta > Lepidoptera > Gelechiidae > Scrobipalpa > Scrobipalpa atriplicella. The sequence continues at coordinate 4,833 of JARACY010005751.1, read as the reverse complement.
TAGAGCACGGATCCACCAGACACGATTCCCAGAAGGCTGGACATGGACAAGGCTGAAGACACTGTAAATAGAGGAAAAGAAAGAACTTAAAGTAACAGAATTGGTTTCTAGTTAATAAGATTAGTATTTGGCCAAATGAACGTCTAGTAGTATAATAGGACCTAAAGTTGTGAACCGCTGTTGTAACCCCTGAACTTTAATGACTCGAATGGTATAACCTACTTTGCCTAATGATAATTAATTAGAATAGAAAATACTAAACTTACGAAAGTGATGTTGGATTTGAGCTTACTAGGCCAAGCTAAGACAAAGCCTTAATAGTTTTCTCTAAAATAAAGAATGGGAAACTATACAAGTACAGTTCGATTCACCATTTCTTATACTTAGTTCAAAGAAACTAGGTTTGACAATTTTAAAATACAAAATTGATGTTACTTTTTAGTAGAAGGTTGAAAATAAATAATTACCTTTAATTTAAAGTAGATTCTGCAAAAGTTTAAAATATGTTTTGCTTGCAGTAAATTCTCTTCATATTTTCATTTTCTTTTATTTTGAAATAGATTCTTTCTGACTTTGTAATGGAAGATTAATGTTTTTTGTTTTCTAATATATATTTTCATAGATTCACAATTCTAGTAAACAAGTAAATCTAGATGTCGTGAATTCATTTGTTCCATTAAACTCAGTAAATGTAAATTCAAAAGAAATCCTGATATTAAAATCACAGAAAAACTAAAGTTACCACATCATTAAATACAAAAATGAAATACATTATACTCAAATTAAATAATGAATTAATGTGAAAGGTTTTCATTTGGAATACCTTAACCATACACTAGGTTCAGGAACAAACCTAGATTTGATGGATATACCCTCTTGTCCTTTTGTATACTTAGTAAAGTATGACTAGACTGACTGACAAAAATATTGCAATTTGACTTGAATTAAAGATACTTCCCCTCATATCAGGATTAAATATATTGGAGGAGCTCTGTCCAGAGTCTGGCTGACGAGGAGCACTGCACGGTGGCGGGAAAGGGCGGTGCCCCGGCTTTACCAAAAACACAAAAATGCTGTTGTAGTTTATATCTTGTTTGAACCAGCAAATTTCTTACAATATATTTGAATGCTAAGATTATTAGTCTTCCTCACCCTCTAAAATCTTTATTGTTGAACGTTTACTAAGTTTAAGGATTATTTTTATTCTATTCATCTTCATCATCACTTTCGTAAGTTTAGTATTTTCTATTCTAATTAATTATCATTAGGCAAAGTAGGTTATACCATTCGAGTCATTAAAGTTCAGGGGTTACAACAGCGGTTCACAACTTTAGGTCCTATTATACTACTAGACGTTCATTTGGCCAAATACTAATCTTATTAACTAGAAACCAATTCTGTTACTTTAAGTTCTTTCTTTTCCTCTATTTACAGTGTCTTCAGCCTTGTCCATGTCCAGCCTTCTGGGAATCGTGTCTGGTGGATCCGTGCTCTATCTACGATTATTGTCGCGTTTAAGTGTAGTTAATAATAATTTACTTGAAGTGATTTACTTGCAACTGAAGAATTTTAATTAAAGTTTTCGTATCTTAAATTTCATCTTTACATTTACAAAAAATCGTCCTTTAAATTTTTAACATTTAACTTTTCTTAATTTCCTTTTACTTCTCTTTCCTTAATTAGGGTTAAAAAAAAATAGGGCTAGGTTAGGGTAGGTAAATGTTACAACTTTTACTTCAATTAGGAAATTTTTTGTTGAAACATGATTATTTTTTGTCACACATCATTTAGATGTATGTAAAATAAAATGCTCGTATATTTTGAAAAATATAATTATATTTTCAAACATATGAACGATACTTTCGAATGAAATTTTGTTATTTATTTCTCTCAAAATAAAATATATGTATGTGAAACTTTTTCTTCATACAATTATTTTAAGGAACCTAAATATTAAATGAAGGTATACCTATAATATTTACGATATCAACCAGCTGTACTAGTAAATCAGAGCACAAAGAACACGAGCATAAAATTCCGAAATCCTTGTTCACCAAGTGCGAGGTTTACGGCGAAACTTGGCGCACAATTGCTGAAGTTTCATTTATTATATACCTACATCAGTACAAAAAAGAAAACAAGGGGAAACAGCAAGAATGAAAATGCAAGTAGATCTCATGGTCTATTGTTATAAAATGTTTACAAACATAAACATATTAAAAACTGTGTTAAGTAGGAACATTATTATTTTTCCTATTACCTAATGTTTTCAAACATTTGAACACTGTTCTTCCATCTATGTATTTCTCTTCTTAATCATCATATCATAAATAGCCGTTATATGTTCAACTGATGGGCAAAGGCCTCTCTTGTCTATAGTATGATATCTTGTGCCTCTTTTTTTATTTCTCTTACTTTGGTATAAATTCTTTTTTATTCGTTCCAGTAAGTATATACTCTAAGCGAAACCAATTTCTCCAATAAAAGTTTATTTAGGACGGGTTAGTAAACGGTTAAATACTTTTACCCCGCAACTAAATATCATTAAGAAGCGGTAAAATACTTACTTTCTACAGGCAACTAAATTTAAGAAAATCCTTTGAAATATGAACTAGCTTTCCAGACCACAGTTATCCTTGGTTTAGTGAGTGTTCTCATGGAAATAAAATCTATTCGTCGATTTTTTACAAAATACTAGAAAGCAAGAGATATTAATAGGACCAAAATTTAAGGGAACTTAAAGCTATCTCAAGATTGAGAGCAATATTAAGTGCGGATTTGACAGGTCATTTTGTATTGCAATGACGTTTCTGATACGAACTCAAACTCGCTGTCACTCTTGAGGGCTCATTATAAATACGGGCCCTAGTAGTTACAACCTACTTATTATAATTATATTTAGGCGTAAATTGATTCGCTTGGATTGGTCAGATAACATTTTCATAGTTACGTAATTTAATGATTGTATTCAAATGGAAAATTCTTATCTGAAGAAGACTAATTACTGATTATATAATGCGTTATATTATAACTCTAATTAGTAATTACTCTACGAAAGTATTTCGTGACTTTGGCATAGAATTACTTAGTAGTAAAAGATATTGCTTTTGAATTGTGTTGAAATTATACTTCTTAAAATATTTACAAAGTTAAATTTTGTACAAGTAGATGCATAATGAACTGTACAAAAAATTGCGTCTCCCTGATTACCCACTAGTGACAAACATGATTGTTATTTGGTTTTTCTTTGCATCAATTGTGATTACGAAAACGTAATATTTGTTAAAATTAGCCGGAGTTTCTATAGTTACTAAAAATTAGTCACTTCATTACCTTCGGGTTCAGTATGACCAAAATATCGAAATGTCCAAAGTATCAAAATGACTATATTAACAAAAAGACCATTGTATCATAATGACTAACTATGCAAAATGACCATAGTATCAAAAATACCATAGTATCATAATGACCAAAGGCATGTAACGATCTTTTTTTACGAACAGGAAAGGTATAGCAAAATAGCCAAATTAGCCAACACGCTAGCTAAAGTAATAAGCTTCTGTAGTCTTCTTTTTGTGAGCAATCATCTGGCAATTTGGTTCGTGGATGCCCTGAGGCCACTCATCAGACAAGGAGGTGTGGTCCATCAGCTTCACAGACTGACAATCCACGTATAGGTGGTGATGCCAGACTCTATAAAAAGACATTGAATTTACCGGATGTTTCTCTTTCCAGAAAAGCCAGTGAAGGGACAGAATGGTTCTTATATACATATAGCAAATCAGGCGACAGATTTAATTATTAATTCATAGTCATATCAGATAATAATATATCCCGCAATATTTGTCAGACAGAAAAATGGCTTTTATTAGGCCGTTGACGCTCTGTTTCCCCCATAAGGTTTAGTACAAACGTAGAGGCCAATGTCCAGCAGATGACTGACGCGGGCTGATGATGACATATGTTCATTCTATTACTAGAATCAGTCTTTTACAAAACACAAGATACAATAAAATGTGCGTGCTAGCCGCGAGCGTTCAGATGACGTGTGTCCATCGCACGACACCTGCATTTGAATCAAATTCTGACGAAATCCAATTTCGTCAGAATTTCGTACCTTTCTTCCTGCATGGGTCTTTTCTATTTTCTTTTGTTTTTCTAACAACATAAGCAATTTTTTTTAACAACATTAACGATGGACAATGTTCTATCCCCGTTGTACCTCACCAATGTTTTACCACAGTAATCATTGTTTTGGCGAGTGACTCGAATGCGTATGTAGCCAGCCAAGTTACTGACACATCATCATCGCCTTAGAATCTATCTAACTAAGGTTCAAATTCTAATGCTTAGATTTAAGCAACTCTACCTATTTGTTGTCCCATTTTTGTCGAAAGCGCGTCAAAAGTTGGGATATTTCCATGGAATACACTAAATAATAAATATCTTATTAAACAAGTATATATTTAAAAAAAAGACATGCAATCGGAATCGACGAAAAAGTAAAGTTACAAAACACTTCTTTTAAAAGAAAAGTTTGTATCGACGATTGAATTACAAATCGCGTCCTAAATATAGGACAACGGTATAAAAAAAGTAATCTAATAAAGACCGACGTCCTTTTTAAGTACCTGCCTTCTTACTTATTCTTAGCTCGTAAATTCCTGAGCTTTTATAAGGGCTCAGGCATGCATATCCAATCAAAAGTTTATTTAAAGGTATTATCATTCCTGTTCGGCTTAGCGGGCCTTCTAAAACACAGACAAAAAAATCTCTATCAGTCTATCTATGCCGCCTAAAGTATTGGCAGATAAGTATTTATTAATTTCCATT
>JARACY010005750.1:0-20426 GCA_029255725.1 Scrobipalpa atriplicella | reverse complement strand
TAACAACACAATTACTTATTTAAAGTCTGCAAGAATCAAACCAACGGATAGTCTGGGAGGGTCAGTATTCCACAAAGACCACGAATCTTAAATTAAAATCTCAACACTTTGCCTGCCGAGGTATTCACAATCTTGCGGTAGTGTATGCTATTAACGCCACAAGCAATTTGTTATGGAGTGTACGAATCATGCACCGTTAAAGCAGTTAAGGGCTTGCTGGACCGGTTCTGATGAGGCGTTTTGTGTGAACCGCCAATGGGTAATTCAAGGCACAAGTACAGAATTAGTTGTACGGTATTATGATGATACGACGTTAGGTTCTATGTAAATAAACATGCCATGCATGCCGTCTGTGTGTCGTATCCAAAGCACAATGCCAAAGTTCATTACGACATTGGGTTTCAGAAATTTATACGCAAAGTATTTTGTTTATAGTAGAGCCAAGTTAATAGATCACATTTGACGTTTCTTTGACGCTCAACTTACAGGGTTCATATTCCTATGCTGATATTTTTACTATTGGCTAGAGCTGTGAAATTTGACTTATAATTTTGACGCCACTTAATAAATGGAAACTGTTTCGAGATTCTTTATGATCCAGCCAAAAAAAGAACAAATTATCAACAGAGCAATCGTTGTTATCAGAACGCCTTATAGCAAAATAAACTATACGACTAAGACGATCAAAAGAAGTCCTATAAAAGCAATATACCAGTCCTATTAAATGCATAAGCCATTGTAATCCAACGCATACCACCTTAGTCATCGTCTGGGACATGCCATACTTATACAAAACTTTTATATGACTGATCCATCGCCGCTATGAAATTATAGAGTTGTAATGGTATGATAATGTTTCTATACTCCGACATGATGATTATAGATTCTTTTATCTGTGTTTGATGAGTCAATCTTCGCCTCAAACTTCGTCATGTTTTTTACAATAGGTAAATAGGTAGTCAAGATAATAAATAGTGCATATTTGACAGTTCTCAGTTCATATTAGAAATATATCAGCAAAAGAAACCCTAAAATTTGACGTCAAAGAAATGTCAAATGTGGTCTTAGTACCATAAATATGGTAGAATTTGATTGCTTATCTGATTTGTTCAGGTGGCGATATTTAATGTGAACTTTTGGCTAGGTTACACTGACAGCGATGGAAGCGATGTCAGCTATAGTGGCGACATGACAGCTGAACAGATATCTCGGTCGCACTGCATAGTTTTATACCCAGTGCCATTTCCCGGTGCTCAACATTTGCTAGTCTGACTCAATCTCGCAGATTGCTGCGGATTTGATCACGCGCTGTCGTTAAACCGGCGCACGCGCAACGGGGCTGCCAGATTGATAAAAACCTCAGTTTCAGACAAGTAGGCATCTTTTTATGCCAAATCAAAGAGCCTTGGTGAATGAAAATACAAAGCCAGCAAGGCCAAGCAGCAAAGTAATTAAAAGTTTTGTTTTCAATTCGAAAGGAAGCGATAAACAAACATCATCTTCAATATCGTATTCTTCATTGCGTGTCCGTTTTGAGAGCTATTTGTGACTTAATTCAGGTGTTTCCATTCCTTACTGTTCCTAGGCTTTCAATCTGGTACCTATGCCTCACTACCAGCGCCGCATTAAGTTTTTATGTCCATTTGTAGAGCCCCGTCGGAAACATCGCATCGATAGCTCTTTCCCAAAATATGGAGATGGCAGAGCTATGCCAATAATAATAATAACTTGTGAAATAACTTGTGAAAAAAAATAACTTGTGAAATATAATACTTGATTTGTACCTTAATACCTTGCGATATTGTATATTTTGTTTTTGTTTTTGTATTTAAATATTAGGAAAATCATATATTGACATTTTAGAAATATTATAAATTTAAGATTCGCACACAGTTGTAACTATTTTTGAATAAATGATGATGATGATGATGATGAATAAATTGTTAAATGTTATTTTATCACTGAAAAAAGAAATTGTATCTCTGGCAGCCCCGCTGTCTACTGCAGCCTCCGGAGGCGGATGCATGCGGTTATGCGGGCACGCCCTGCGGTCGACTTGCGGTCGCCATTTAATCGCACTACCTGTAATTGACTCAGTTGCAGTTGCAGTATAACTGAGTCAACGACTTGTTACATTCCTTGTAAATAGAGTGTGATTTGCCATTTCGTTTATAAATCATCTTCTCACCTTATACCTACGTCAAAACAGAATCAAAAGTGACTGCAAAGCAACCCGATTCGGGATTGTGTCTACAATACAAGCTCAAGTATTTTTTTACGATGGATTTGATCTAGACCGAGACCGAGTCGATAATGGTACGTACCTACCCAGAAAGAAGCAGCAAATATACGTTGCAGCGTTTTAGTATCTAAAGTAGTCTAGAAGCCTTCTGGCACTGGCATTTGTAAAGCTGGAACAGATTGCCGAGATGTTTTTTTACAATATTTAAGCAGGTAAAGCATTGAGATCAATAGAGGTAGGTAATCCATATATTTTTAACACATCATAGTCAGCATTGCTATGTTCGCCTACTTCGTCATTGTTAAACATAAACCCTTTACAGCGGTCGCCTTTCATCTCAATACGGCTTCTAAGTGGACATCTTGGACAGAAGCTTAGCTCACATAAAATTTACTGCGATAGCAGCTATTTACTGAAGATTATGGAGTAATTCAACGCGGTACCGTATACCCCCCTAAGGTATCTTTATTATGCTGTGTAAGGAAGTTAATAAATAAGGCAGACGCTCTATCTTGTGAGGTTATTGGACGCTGACTAGACTTCCTAGATAAGTTAGATTGTCATCTTTTAGATTATTCTTTCAGACAGTTTCCTCAAGTCAATTACAGCTATAAGAGGACTTTACAGAACAATAAGCATTTGATGAAAGATAATAGTTTGTCCGGGCTAAAGTCAAAGATTAAACTTTTCAGTTGAGTCTTTCTATTCATGCAATGAAGTGATATTTTATCACTTCAATCTTTCTTTCGTATATTTGAAATTAATTGAATCCAACGGCTGCCTTTTTATATCGATTTTGTTTGTATGTGTGATAGTGACAGACATGCATTGATGCATTATTAAATTAATTAATGTTGAATGATTTTTATCTTCGGTCATTATAGGTATTGGATTGACACGTCTATGATGTTAATGATGACCGACAATTCGAAAAATGACTCGAAGAATACTAATGTCCTAGTTCTTTGAACGGACTTCTCTTATAATAACCACTTTTAGAACCATCAACAGATGATAAATAAATCAGATAGAATTATCTAAATAAAACTGAAAAGAACACCTAATGAATCTTGAAAACAGTCTATCACCATTGTAATATTTAAGTAGGAAGCTGGTCGCTCTAAATACCCTCTCCGTAACATATTTTTTGCAAGTATCTTGCAGACTGTAACAACTCATTCATATTTCATTTCTATTGTGCTATAAGTACTTACTCCGTTACAAAATGGTCCATATCTAATAGGCTCTTTGTTGAACGTGATCTCAAAAGTGAACTGGTTCCAAAATCAATTTGTAAACAAATTGTATCTCCCATAAACAACCTAGTTACTTTCTCTCTTCTTGTTTTATTTTCTATCTCAGTCGTGAAAGGGTTGATAAATTGAATGATCTCGCGAACAAAAATGTTTAGTGAAACATCGATTCAGTCGGTTTCTTTGGAGGCTCTATTGGCACCTATTGTGTCGACTCTTGTGATGTTTACTAGGCCAATTGTGAGTACTCCGTTCCCATTATGATACTTACAGAATTGCGATAAAAAGTAATAAGTTATGATAATAGTTTTTGTGATATGTTTGATGATATATTTATACAAGTTGGCACAAAACACCTGTTGGTTCCTATTCAAAAGCTTTCAATCAAAAAAAGAAACTTATTGTGATAGCTAATTCACCTTGCTGTCATGTCATATTTCGTGTATTCTCTATGCTTAAGACATGTATATTAGTTACTATAGCGTTGGTAGCAAATAAACAAACAGATGGGCGGGTATTCATCATCATCATCATCAGCCTGTATCAGTCCACTGCTGGACATAGGCCTCTCCCAGGATTCACCACTCAGCTCGGCCCACAGCTGTTCTTATCCAATTTCTGCCCGTTTTCTTACGAACATCATCGCCCCACCAATCCTACACTACGGACGAAAAGACGGACGGGTAATTATTATAGCTATATTAAAGCAATTCCATTTTCCCGAGGTGTTTCCTCTATATATTATCTTGGAAATGGTTTGCTAAGCATTTCTAATTGCTTACATTCTCTGGGCGCCCTAGGGACCGCTACTTCCATTAAATGTACCGCTTGGACCGTGTGAAAGAGCAATTGCAATTTCTGATTTCTTTATACTTATGTTATTAAACTATTTAACAATTTAAGGAGTGTGTATTCTATTTTATGATAACCTATTTTATGTTAAACCAGCTTTCCACACGCGTTTTCGCCCGCGGCTAAATGATTTTTCCCTAGTAATTAAATATTTTTATGTTAAATTCCGGTAATGTAAAAGCCAACTCAAACGGGACGCTTACCCACGACTTCGGTGATCTATGCTGCAGCTCAAACTAAATAATTGAAAGAACCAATAATACGCATTTCTAGTATGCATCCTCAAAGTCAAATATGTATGATGTGATGTCATCGCCATCTGCCGTAACTATTCAAACATTAACTTTGAATGAGATCATGTTGTTTACTTTCAAGTGACCCATTTATTTTTAAGTAGACAGATCTTGGTATCGATGTCTGATCTATTCCAATTTCCACCCCGATAGGGATCTTCACCTAAATAAGTTTTCCCATGGGTATGACAAATTCCCCTGCAGCTGAAAGTTACCAATATATCATCATGTCTTCGCGATATATCCTTTCAACGGATTTATGTTTAAATTGTTTATTAATTGTCTTCATTCAACCACCTGTACAGAAAGCGCTACATCTTGAAATCTTTTTTCAAATCTTGCTACATCACTTCCATGAATAAATGTATGAGCTTCGCTTCGTAACTCCTCAAGATAGCATCAGGTTATTCGTACTGTGGGATTAGTATAAAACAATACTATCTTATTCGAATAACAATAGGAAATTATGCATTCGCTTGTTGTCTTTGTTAGCGAAATTGTTATATCTGACTTGTTATTTGTAGTCGAAAACTTTCTGTTTGGGAACGTGTAATCAATTTACAGTTTACCACTGCTGTTGGTCTTTTTGTAGGTTGGAACTATAGTTAGCATGAGGTTAACCTTCTAATTACCCTTATCGCGAGGAAGTAAATTCCATACTACCCCAAAAATTTGTAACGTTCTTTCGTAAGAAGTCCCAAATATCCGATGTGGCATCTTTTTCACTTGACTCTACATGCAAATAACACTTAAATGTTGTAATCACCCATCATTCTCTGCCAATTTTCCACATTCAGCCTTTGTCTGTAGTTTGCGATAAGTAAAGACAATTATTATTAATAGCAGGCATTACACATGAAGTGAAGGTTCGTGTCCACCGGTTAGGAGACTCACGATAATTCAACGAAGTACTACTACTCTATTGTAGTAACTTGAGCTGTACATAGCAAATAAAAAAAAATGGGAAAATTATCTGGTCATAAAATGTAGAGTCAACATTAAAATGAATAAACCTAAACCTGAAACCAGTCAATAGTATGAAGAATTATTATTTAAAATTTCTGCCATTAACAGTTTGTGCAAATTCTACTCATTTTTCAGTTTTTATTTAGATATTGCTGTCTTAAAGCTATTTTAATGAATTTACTATAGGTACTTTGCTCACTGCAAACGTATTCCGACGTCAAATAAACGATACCTATCATAATTATTCGTATTCTATAAAAATCCAGACTTTATCCACCAACCCAGCAGGTGGACGCACATCTTTACACGTCATGTAGTTAGATGCTGTCTATAGTCGTGGACACGGCGCCATACATGTCGTGATGCCGTCAAAGCCTCCATTGTCTAGACCCGTCTACGGCGATTGCAACATAACTGTTTATATCATACACCTGTCGCACGATAGGGGTTTTATTAAAGAAAATATTATAGGAGTCCTTGGAGGTACTAATTATTGGGCCCCAATTAGGGGTGTATTTTGCATACCTACTCACTACGTTTGGCAAACGAACCACCAGCGCAGTGTATTCCGTGGATTTATTGCTAAGGTTTTGGATACTAAACTTAGTTTCAGAGTTATAGTATTGTAAATAAATAAAAAATAATATTAGGTAGGTACTTATGTCTCAACTTAGATATTAAGAGCTTGTATTTATGTTTTTTTTTTAAGTACTGTTGCAGTGCCCTTGCAGGGTCCTTGTTGTGTTGACCTCAAACTATTCTATAAGATACCAACAAGTGGACAATAAATGATTGAGTTTGAGTATTGAGTTTCACGGTTTAGGACATACTTGGTTCAGGATAGGTCTCAACTCTCTGTCACTCAAGTTACTTTTGAAAATACTTAGTCATAAAAATATAAAATATTACCACTTTGTTTAAATACTTTGAAAAATATGTGATTCCCATAGTCAAAAAGTAGAATAATGAAAAGCAAACATTTTTAATGAAGTTCTGGCACATACGGCCCTCACTCACATCATTTCATTACGTATTCTGTATGTAATGAGTTTTCCTCGTCACCTCATGCCGCATTCATATTGTCATTGTTTGCATTTCAAGGTCGTTTGAAACACATCTGATGAGCTTTTAGAAGGAAGTCATTTAAATATTTTTTGTATCAAACAATTTGGCATGTGGGACGGAAGTCATAAATACCTACCACGAAAATCTCTGTTATAGACGTAAATTTTGAAGCAGATAGCGTTGTAGATTTTGGAAGAGAACCTTCTTCGGCAGTGGACGACTTCTCTGACTGATAGTATTATGACAGACAAGTAAATCCTTTATTATTATCATTATCAAAGATGCAACACGATGACCAAAACTGGCGCATGAGCAATTTTTAAATGTACAACCTAGTACTTACATTTCTGCGTATTTATTTTTATTTCAATATAGGGGTGCTTTAAATCCCGATATATGATAAATACACCTGTCCCGTTTGGGCGGGCTGGAGAAACATACACGTCTTGCGTCCAATAAGAAAATGGCTTAATGCTTCATTAAATACCTGTATAAATAAGTAAACTTTCCACCCAGTGAATGGACGAGCATTTCCCTCATTACCAAGTAAAGCTCAGTGACAGATGAATGAGAAGTCACGCGAACCGTTTATTATCCCACGGTCACAACGCGTCGTGTACAAGTCTTCACCTTTCTTACTGGGACCGTTCGTGACTGCTCATTGAACGAGTAAAAGCTCTTTATGAGACGAAAGCTTCAATAAAACATAGAGGTGTCGAACGCATTTGCAAACTGTACTGTATATACTTCTCATTCCGTAAAAGCAAGTAAAGAATTGACTTATTACAATTAAGTTCATGGACTGACAGTAATAGGATTGTGATCATTAAAATTTATCAGGCGAGACTGCTTTTTATTTCAGCAATTGCGCTCTATCTGTCCCGTACGGGTTGTAGGCGTGACTTTATGCATTATTTAGGTTGGGATGTGGGCGGAAAGGATTAAATTATGTACCTACAGACTTTCTCGAGTAGGTGGATTTTATTACCAAAACTCGTGCTTCTGTCAAATAAATTTTATTTTAAAGCGCTTTTGTTTGCTGGAAATTTGCATAATGGCATTAACTTTGGATTCCTTTTAAAGTTCATTGGAATTACCAGTTTCAAACTAGTGTTATTCCAAGAACAATCTGCATTATTGGCTAAACTTGCATTTCTGTGTAATAATTTAGGCTCGTATTTATAAAGCGATCTCAAGATTGAGATCAATATTAAGTACGGATTTGACAGGCCGTTTTGTACTGAAATGACATTTCTGATACGAACTCAAACTAGCTGTCACTCTTGAGAGCTGATTTATAAATACGGGCCTTAGTAATGAAAATTGGTAGGTACGAAGGTTTCAAATGCAATTTAACTTTGGTGAATCTGTTTGCTTAGAAACTTAAAAAGTTTTTTATTGCATTATTGGAAGGAGTTTTCGATAGGTTTGCTTTCTATTTTCAGAGTTGTCCGTAGGTAGATAAGGATAAGGAGGACGCATTTTTTGCCATACTTCGACCCATTTTTAAGGAAATATTTTTAGTTTCATCGCAGCAGCTACTTTACCTTCTCATGAATATGATTGTGAATTAAAACAATGATTTCTTTGTCCCCAGGGTCACTCTGAGTCGAAGGGTGCGAAGAAGCGGGACAAGAGCGTCGGCAACGGGAACAAGCCAAGCCGCGGGGTCGCGACTAGCTTCGGCTTCAGGCGCCGCCCCGCGTCCACCTCGCGCGCCGACGACAACGCGCGCCGCAAGAATGCGCACGATAAGAACGGCAATGGAGGTGGGTCTCGGAAACATTTATTCGAAGTAGCGTCTGTCAAGAGACACCTGCCTAACATAGGCATTCCTTAAGCATCTCCACGATGATCGCTTGAGCAGCACTCACGTCCAATTCCAGCATCCGCTACTTGCAAACTTCACCAGATCAAAAATATACCTACACTGAAATGTGAGGTGCGAGATGCATAATACGCACATAAAAAGAATAGCTATGCCATAGTTACAAGAAAAAGTTAAATAATAAAGGTTAGATTCTACTTGTCTACATGCATACGGACCTTTAAAATCTTTTAATAATACTTAAAACGTAAATATTAACTTACCTACTAATTTTGAATAACTACTTATATTATAATATTATGTATGTAATTGTATAATCATACGGTAAAATTCAAAATATTGTAAAATCATAAGCCAGTATCAAATTGCTAAGCGTATGTTTGTGTTACCCACTTTAATATAAGTTGTGTATCATGATTGTAAAATAAAAAGAGAACCAAATAAATAATTTTACACACCTCTGCATTATTATATCAACATAATGTATCAAGGAACTTGCGTTTAAAGCAAGAAAATAATCCCAAGGGATTTAAAGTTGTATGAAAATCCTTAATAGCCCAAGGGTTATTATGTGATTTGAATTTGGAATGTCATGTGAACTACTAAGAAAATAATTTTCAGAAAAAAAAAATATGGCTGTGTGTGTATTAAAACTGTTGCCACACTCGCCTTCTGCGCCTCCCGGCGAGTGTAAAAAGGCTGTATGACTAGTTATCTGTATGTGCTCTTTGCTTTGTATAAAAAAAAGAAACTAAAAAAAAGAAAACGCGGTTTGATTTTGCAAAAGTTTTTCTCTCATTGATTATTACTTCCATTTCGTAAATTGTCGAGTGAAATTAATATTTTGACTCCAGAAGACATTGTGACTAGTATTTTATCGTATTTTGTTATTTATGTTGAATATGTTAAATACGATCAATTCGTTTTTTGGAAAAATACGTAGGTAGTGGATTGTGAACGTGAAGTGTAGTTCAGTGAGTGTGAATTGACTTTCGGATCTGTTGCTTCTGGTATGTTTTCAATATTTATTTATGTATCAATATTACATGATTAGGTATATTTCTGAGCTTTATTATCTTACAGACGCCTGCCACCGTCTAAGTAATCTGTGCAGTAGGTGTGTAAAATATAGTATGCTCCTCGGGAATAAATGTGTCTTCGCCTTGGGCAGACTTGAATCCCTCGCTACATTCAGGATTCTTGTCATAATTCCCTCGCTTCGCTCAGGAATTAAAGATTTAATTCCCTCGCTGCGCTCGGGAATTAATCCTAGAATCCTTCATTCCGCTCAGGATTCAATATGCTGCCCGTGACGTTAGACACTGCTTTATTCCCTCGTTGCCTAATATACTATAAAAAAAAACACAGTAGATGACGTAATTTCTTCATAATAAATATTGCACAATATCAAACCAGGAATTATCCAAGTGTGTTCAAGTGTTCCGGATTTCATTGCCCCATACTATGATCAGACTATCAATCAGCTACTTAAACCTTAGACCTTCGATCACGTTTCTTGTGTTGTTAGCGCAACTATCGTATGATTTTATAAGAGAGTGGTACTTACTAAGGAAAAAAGTGGTATTGTGTACAATAATATTAAAATGCGATCCTTTAGCTAATCTTTTTGGGAAAATATGAGTTTAACGACTGCCCTTCGGACTTAAGACGGCACCAAGACTATTCTGCTGTGAAGCAAAACTTATGTTACGCCATGTGCTAATTTCTATAACAAAAACTGTTGCTGATACCATGACTTTCTTCACCAGGGTCGACGGAAGACCTCCGGCCGGAAGAAGTGTTGTCGGGCAGGTCTACGCCGCTTGCGCGTCCTCGCAAGGAGGCTGCCACGCAACCGCTTAGAACCAACAGGTACTTACATCTCTACTCTACAATACTTGCAACATCCAGTACCATGCTTTTAGAACAGCACTCTTAATAGAAAACCATAGAATATGCGCAAAATACACATTGACATGCACGCACATAATCGAAATTACAAACCACCAAAATCTTTTCCATAGCTTTACAATTTATTTATCATTTACCCAGGCTAAAGTAAGATCTGAGGCTCCGAAAGAAAATATACCAGCACGTTCGAGCCGAATAATGTTCATTCCAATATACGTTTGTTGACTAAATAAAATAAAAATCCATAGTCCTAAGTAGTCCGATTGACCTTCTTGTAACATTTTCATTGGATAAGCATAAAAATGTAGAGACATGTAGAGTGGTTAACCTTTTAGAAATAGCCATTAGGTAGCAGACTGATTTCACATTGATAAATTGAACAATTTAGTGTAATAGCTTTAGAACGCATTCGTGCAAGTAAATCAGATTTGAAATACCATTATAATGTTAGAAAGTAAAACTATAGTGCCTAATCCCTTGTTGTTTGCATGCATTACGATTGCGCTTGCTATTTATATTTATTCAGGCACTTTCACTTTCATATCACTCGAATATTTGCTTTTGCTTTTACGACAGGCGTTTTTAAATGATTATAATTTTATTTTAAATAGTATAATAAGGTAATTTGATAGTTATAATGTAATCTGAGTCTAAGTGACTAACAAATTATATAACAGATCAGCAAATCGAAGTATAAATTTGAGCCGGTTTGTCGTGCAATTTGTATGTCAAATGGGATCATATAATTACATAATTACCATCAATAATTATGCCTAGTGCATACTTACTTACTTATGCGTACTTACTAGGTAGCAAAATATATTTATCACATTTCTTGTATCCAACCAAAATCCACTAAAATAATAAAATACTTGTATTTAAATGCATACCTACCTACATAGATCAACCTTAAATATTTTAAGCATCTCAAACATATTTGATTAGACGTCAATAATTACTATCATTTCCATAATTGACTTTTCTATCGAGTCCCTCCCACTCATCCCATCATAACATGGTGTTGTTTATTTACTTTTAGGTTCGGTTTCAGGCAGCCGCACAGTAAGACTGCGCGGGTGGGCGACGTGAGCTTCGCGGCGGAGCCTGCCTTCACCACCAACTCCAAGGACAAGGAGACCACCATCAACAACAATGCATTTGGTGAGCACATTCCGCTACTTATACTTTAATTGCGAAGTCGGATGTCAAATCGGCAATTGGCTACTTTCCAACTAGTCAAATCAGCAACTTTTTATGAAATGTCAAAAACGCTTTTTTGTATGAAAATAGTGAGTTATGACGTCACATTTTAGTAAATATTGACTACTCAAATCAATAACTTATATACTTTTAACTCGATTATTAAAATCTAAATGTGCATTTTTTTTAAAATGATGAATGAAATCCACAATATTTTTAGCCATCAGTTTTAAGTATAAACGTTTTGATTTTTTAAGCTACCCAGTCAAGTACCCAATTCTCTATGAGACGATGTAAAACTTTTATGATGTCAAATATTTCTTTGACAGACCAGTAAAACTACCCGAAAGCTCGTACGAGTATGAGACAAATCCAGTCGTAATCCAGATATAGTATAATTTAGCAATATGTCGCAAAAACTTCTATATCGCGTTTCAGGACTTCGATTTTTCCTCGTAGCGCGTAGAAGGCGTGTTCGTAGGACCAAACGCTACAACTTTAGCTACGGCGTAGCAAAAGTTGCTACGGAATTAAATTTATAATTTAGTTTTTTGGGGCACACTAAACATGGTTTGAGTGATTATTACTATTATTATTTTAGTCTGGAAATAAAGTTCCATCAAACGTGTTTTGCCGAATTTAGAAGTTCATAATATGTAATCTGACATTTTGAACAGCTGTATTCTCAGGATACTTATCGATATGTATTCTTTTTCAGATAAGAAGTATAAAGACAGTACAAATCCGCAGTACAACAACCAGATAGGCCTGATAGCGACCCAGGTGTCAGGCACTGGTACCACCACTATTGTGGGATCAGCTGGTGTTCCCAAGACCGTCACTAAGCAGACTGTCATCCTCACGTACCAGCCACAGCAGTATTCTGCTCAGGTAAGCTTCTTTAAAATCATCATCTTCCTAGCCTTTTTCCCGTATCTCACGGGGTCGGCTACCTAATCTAGGGGATTGAACGAGGGTACTGATTTTTACACAGAGCGACTGCCATCTGACCTCCGCAACCCAAAAGGGAAACCAGACCCAATCCTAGATTAGGACCACCTTTGAATTTCTTCGTAGGTGTATACAGGTTTCCTCACGATGTTTTCCTTCACCGTAAAACCGCCGAATAAACGTACATATGAAATTCGAAAACCGAAAAACACATTGGTACGTGGTGGGATACTATTTCGGAAAATACAAAAAAATAAATGATAATGGACTTTGGCAGACCTAAATCAAATTCAAATAATGTTTCACCGTATATTGTAAGGTCAAGGACAAAAACAATGATGGATTGTATACTATATATAATCATATAGGTAATTGGCATATACAATAGGAATGTAACATATCGCTGTTTGATCAATGAACTTGAGGATACAACAAGGTGACTATTATACAACTCGATCACGCAACATACCTGTTAGAATGTCTAGATTTCAAAATGTGATCGTATAAACGAAACAAGTTCTCAAAATAGTGTCAGGTCATACATTGTATAAGGTCCAAAAATCTTTAAATCCTTGTGTAGATAATAAAAATTGGACAAATCGAATATGTTACCCAACAGAGATTTTTTTTAAAACAGTTTAATAATACAGTAATTAGGACTCTGAATGTTTGTCCTACTTTGCATCTAATTTCCATTCTCTTCGCAGGATGGCAGAGCAAGACAAGGCGCCCAGGTGCGCGCATCATCAGCGACCAGGGCTCCAGTGGAAGTCCAGAAGCCGCCTGGAAAGTACACCTTCCAAACCAACCAGCTGCCTCGCCCGCAGTATCCTTCCGTCAAGAATATTGATGCGAAGGCTGCTAAGCAGGTACGATAAATAGGAGGGATATTTTGCAGATCAAAACTAAACGTGTTGCAACCTTAGCCAGCAAAGAATATATAATTTGAGTGCTCCAAAATTATCATTCAGATTCTGTCTGCTGGCACTTAAACTCCGTAGGGTCATACTGAAGCTTACAATATTGTTTCTGTTGGTACTTTTGTATAGAATACACAAAATAAATGAAGACAACAAGTAGAATTTCTTGAACCATGACTTCAAAAGCGATGTGAGTTTTATCGAAATAGAGATTTTATATTTCGTTTGTAATAATAATAACTGTGAAAGTGTTATTTTTAATTTTTAAGTTAGCTCATCTTATGACTTCTCAAATTCATGAAAAATACTATCTCTCATCGAGAATGCTTTTAAAAAACCTTTACGATTGCGGATATGGCTCATATCGCGGTTGTTTTGATGGTCTACTCCTCTGAAAGAAAACACTTTCAGCATCCAGTGAAAAAATGTGTTACGTCATAGCGTCCACTCAAATCCAAGCGAAAGTAGACTCTCTGGATATGACAAACGTGTATTTTTTCCATCGAGACGGAAATGGGTCAGCGGAGTATATTTCATCGCCACTGTTCCGTCTGTAGTGGGCCGAAAATATCCACGATGCACTGTGCATCCGACATGGCTGGGGATAAGCGAGATTCGAGATAGGGATAGAGTTATCTTCGCATGAATTTTATGAAGAAATATCTATTATTTAGGTAGTCCTACAGGGTTGACAGCTTACAGAATTTAATTTCTTGTATTAGGAAGTTTTATGGCCAATATTGGACTTTTTACCCGACTGCCAAGGAAGGGTTATTCTGAATTATATCGATAATAATTGTTAGATAGAGAGCGCAATAATTAGGTACTTAATTTTAGAGAACGCTGCTGCCCTTTCCCTAGATTTAACTCTTAGTTCACAAGAAGTGTTATTCGTACCCACATTACACAAGCCAGCTCTTAATTTCGATTTCAAAACTAAATTTAATTATAATTAAAATCAGACAATCAACTTTCATACCAGAGATTGTCTTGCGTGCACTTTTATGTAGCAAATACATCTTAACTTAATTAAAACGTAAATAATTTAAACTTAAGAATTACAACAGCACTTTTACTTAGTTCTAGACCGTGAAATGACGTGTCTCTGTACATTTCATTTATAAAAAATATTTCTTTCAATTAATTTTGTAGTTACATTTGCTTTAATCGACAACTATTTTTGGATCTAATTGCTGCGCGTAAAGAAAGTGAGTAGAAGATATCTTGAGATTTATCCTTGAGAGAGTTACCGTGTAGCGAAAGTCGGTTATTTTTAAACTGTTAACTAACATCTTTAACTACGACATTTCGACATCGGTGATCGTAACGTAAAGGGTTCCTGCCCTACGGTTGATACTCATTCACTAGAAATGAACTTTGGATCACAGTGCAATGGTCAATATTAATTTTGATTTTTTTGTATAAAAAAAAATAAATTTATTTTTAAGTTTTTGCATTTTTTTTGTGAAGTGACTGTGTGTGTAATGAAGTGTTATTGTTCTAGGTGGTGAATAATACAAGGAAAGCCGTCGGTTCTGACGGGTGGAGAGAAGGTACGTAACGATTTATTTTTTTAATTAATTAATAGTTAGTTAGCTTGTGAATTAATATTTGGATAATGGTGTAGGTAATTTATTTTGTATCCGCGTTTCGATTTAAAAACTTATACAATAAATTAATTAAAGAAAATATCTGCACTTGCAAAGATGTTTTTGGGGGAGGGGGTTAATATATTCCACAACTTGTATTTTTAAATTAATTTGCTAGTAAAAGATCCAACGGTCTTCACGTGGTATTAACTAAGGATTTAATTTAAAGAGGAAATTTATCTATTTTCGTAAATAGTCTCTTCGCTCGCGTAATGTACCTATTAATTCAACTTTCGTAAACTGTCGGTTGTCGTGCTCGCTTCGCTCGTGTAATGTACTGATTCAACTTTCGTTAATTGCTCGCTTCGCTCGCGAAACGTATTTATTTGACTTTAGTTTAATGTCGCGTTCGCTTCGCTCGCGTAACGTATTGATTTATCTATCGTGCTTCTGCATAATGTGCTAACAAGCGTGATTATCCTCCAGGCGCCGGTTCGGCAGTTTCAACCGACTCAGGCGTGTGGACAGGCGGCGAGGCGGGCGATGTGTCCCCGCGCTCGCGCCGGCGCCCGCGCAACCTCGAGATGGTGATGCGCGGCGCTCACTCCTTCCACCTGCGGGAGCTGCAGCTCACCGACCTCGACATCATGGGTGAGTATCAACCAAAATGGTCCTACTTTCAGCACGGACAATTCGTCACCATTGCCAATTTGTCGCTACTGACAATTCGTCACCACTGTCAATTTGTCACCACTGTCAATTCGTAACCACTGACAACTCGTCACCATTGTCGATTCGTCACCACTGACAATTTGTCACCATTACTTTCAATTCAGCATCACTGTTACTTGATCACAAAGCAACATCAACAAGAGTGCCATATTAATAGCGGTATTAACAAACTTGATGAACCAGAACCTATGAACATAACAAATTACCGACTTACGAATTCACCTGTAATTATCATGGTTTGAATAAACAACTAATCTCTTTTATTTATTTCAGATGACGCCATAATCTCTGGTTCAGCAGTCATCCCTCTCCCCAAGCTGCCCAGCTCATTCGACGAGCCACCTTCCCCTGAATACCCCACCCCCGCACCTTCCTACCGCGCCCCCTCCCCGGTCTTACCCAAGCCGACGCCCGTGGAGCAGCCCCGGCAGTCCCCCATGTCGACCCTGGAACGCTACAGAACCAGGACCAGGCCTAACAGGATTCAGACCAGTGTGGAGTATAAGGATGAGGAGAAGTTTGTGCTGGATAGAGCGCAGCCGGAGTTGTTGAATAAACAGGTGAGGATGACTTTGCTATTAATCAAACACATAAAGACATTTTAAAAGCAAAAGGATAGTGAACTGGTTTTGTAATGTTGAAACTGAAGAGCTTTTGCCAAGAATCAAAATTTAAAATGAAACACCAAACATAACAATTTAGGTAAAACCATTTGCAGGTAAAACTTAAAGGCAGAATTTTCAAGAAATATTTTATTTTTCTTTCAGAATTCATTCACCAAATCATCAAGCGGTGTGGAGTCACCAGCAACAGTCAACTCTAGCAAGGAATCCAGTCCATCCTGTAAGAGTGAGGAGAGTCACTTCGGCAACAGCAGCGCCTGGCAGAGCCACGCGGCTGGTGAAGCTATGGCTAACAGGTAACCTACGTCAGATCCTCTGGAATTGGATAGAAGTGGTCTCTTCTGACTTCACATTATCACAGGCTTGCCTAATCAATCAAAAATGCTCTAGAACAACTCCAGTACAGAGGTCATGGTGGGGTCCATAACGGCGTCCATCTGTCATGCGACCTGGCTATAAGGATCAATAATAAAACTTACATCAGTACTCCTATGGTAAGGTGCTTATAAATCAGAACTTATTCCTGACTATATTTCTATCCAACAGGTCCCAAGACGACGTTTCCCTCGCCCTGAGCGTGTCAAGCTGTGAAGATGAGAAGTCAAAGCTGGACAGCAACAAAGAGGCGCATAAACTAGAAGTGGAAATGCCCAAGAAGACTATTCTTATAATGGACGAGCCTCCGGTGCCGCATCCACTGCTTATGAAGTCTGTGACGTTAAATCCACATGATTCACTTAGGAGTACTATGATGGGTATGTTTTTTTCGTTTCTAAATCTAAAGACAACCTATATACCTATGCTTTACAATCAGGAAAAAAATCAAGGGATATAAAAGACCATTTGCTATGAATGCAGTCCAATTCGTAGTACCAACGTTGTAGACGCGATTTTCAATAGCTCTAGTAGAGTAGAATTTGCCCAGGCATCTACTGTACTGTATAAAATAGTTCTATCTCTTTCCAGGTTCAATGACAAGCTCCAACTACAGCACAACAAGCACCTGCACAAACCAGAGCGGTGACCACCACAACCTGACCCTAACGCTCGAAGACTCCAAGTTCGACATGTCTGTCCTTGAAACCTCCACCCACAGTCTACTAGACGATGAGACCTCCCCAGCAGACAGCCTAATTTCCTCCACCAGTACTTCTGATTCCAACAATGATCTGCATATAGAAAGAGAGCCTACAATTTCAAGCTCGGCATATCAGACCGCTAATACGAAGTCGAGGACACCTGAACCGAAGGATGCGTTGGATGGGGAGGTACTTTTGAAGCCGGTGAAGGAAGTAATGTAAGTAGACATTTCTATTACTATAAAAATGAAAAATATGATGTATATGGCAAGTCTCTGACCATTATGACGTAGTCGAGTGGTTTGAGTGAGCCGTTTCAATACGGAAGTTAAGGGTTGTGGGATAACCCGAATATTACTTTGTCATCTCGTCACAACTTATTTTACTATCTTGTCATACACCTCTTTATGATGTTAAAACTCGAATTGATGCACGTATCAAGGACAACCAAGAGAATTCTTTACTTCAAATCACAACTTTTATGTGATGCGATCTTGAAATACAATTCTAATATAATACTCTTTTTTTCCACCAGTGAGATCAAGAGTGCAGTGGTAAGCGCAGAAGGCAGCAAGAACCGAACCCCGGAGTCTCCTGGCACTCCCACACATGCTTCTGGAGAACTCTCGCTCTCAGACGGGAAGGACTACTTCGATGATGAGATCGCTGACCAGCCGGCACTGCTGTTCCGAAGTAAGTGCAAGAGCAATCGAGTGTGGCAATGGTGACGAATTGTCCGTGCTGAAAGTAGGACCATTTTGGTTGATACTCACCCATGATGTCGAGGTCGGTGAGCTGCAGCTCCCGCAGGTGGAAGGAGTGAGCGCCGCGCATCACCATCTCGAGGTTGCGCGGGCGCCGGCGCGAGCGCGGGGACACATCGCCCGCCTCGCGCCTGTCCACACGCCTGAGTCGGTTGAAACTGCCGAACCGGCGCCTGGAGGATAATCACGCTTGTTAGCACATTATGCAGGAGCACGATAGATAAATCAATACGTTACGCGAGCGAAGCGAACGCGACATTAAACTAAAGTCAAATAAATACGTTTCGCGAGCGAAGCGAGCAATTAACGAAAGTTGAATCAGTACATTACACGAGCGAAGCGAGCACGACAACCGACAGTTTACGAAAGTTGAATTAATAGGTACATTACGCGAGCGAAGAGACTATTTACGAAAATAGATAAATTTCCTCTTTAAATTAAATCCTTAGTTAATACCACGTGAAGACCGTTGGATCTTTTACTAGCAAATTAATTTAAAAATACAAGTTGTGGAATATATTAACCCCCTCCCCAAAAACATCTTTGCAAGTGCAGATATTTTCTTTAATTAATTTATTGTATAAGTTTTTAAATCGAAACGCGGATACAAAATAAATTACCTACACCATTATCCAAATATTAATTCACAAGCTAACTAACTATTAATTAATTAAAAAAATAAATCGTTACGTACCTTCTCTCCACCCGTCAGAACCGACGGCTTTCCTTGTATTATTCACCACCTAGAACAATAACACTTCATTACACACACAGTCACTTCACAAAAAAAATGCAAAAACTTAAAAATAAATTTATTTTTTTTTATACAAAAAAATCAAAATTAATATTGACCATTGCACTGTGATCCAAAGTTCATTTCTAGTGAATGAGTATCAACCGTAGGGCAGGAACCCTTTACGTTACGATCACCGATGTCGAAATGTCGTAGTTAAAGATGTTAGTTAACAGTTTAAAAATAACCGACTTTCGCTACACGGTAACTCTCTCAAGGATAAATCTCAAGATATCTTCTACTCACTTTCTTTACGCGCAGCAATTAGATCCAAAAATAGTTGTCGATTAAAGCAAATGTAACTACAAAATTAATTGAAAGAAATATTTTTTATAAATGAAATGTACAGAGACACGTCATTTCACGGTCTAGAACTAAGTAAAAGTGCTGTTGTAATTCTTAAGTTTAAATTATTTACGTTTTAATTAAGTTAAGATGTATTTGCTACATAAAAGTGCACGCAAGACAATCTCTGGTATGAAAGTTGATTGTCTGATTTTAATTATAATTAAATTTAGTTTTGAAATCGAAATTAAGAGCTGGCTTGTGTAATGTGGGTACGAATAACACTTCTTGTGAACTAAGAGTTAAATCTAGGGAAAGGGCAGCAGCGTTCTCTAAAATTAAGTACCTATTATTGCGCTCTCTATCTAACAATTATTATCGATATAATTCAGAATAACCCTTCCTTGGCAGTCGGGTAAAAAGTCCAATATTGGCCATAAAACTTCCTAATACAAGAAATTAAATTCTGTAAGCTGTCAACCCTGTAGGACTACCTAAATAATAGATATTTCTTCATAAAATTCATGCGAAGATAACTCTATCCCTATCTCGAATCTCGCTTATCCCCAGCCATGTCGGATGCACAGTGCATCGTGGATATTTTCGGCCCACTACAGACGGAACAGTGGCGATGAAATATACTCCGCTGACCCATTTCCGTCTCGATGGAAAAAATACACGTTTGTCATATCCAGAGAGTCTACTTTCGCTTGGATTTGAGTGGACGCTATGACGTAACACATTTTTTCACTGGATGCTGAAAGTGTTTTCTTTCAGAGGAGTAGACCATCAAAACAACCGCGATATGAGCCATATCCGCAATCGTAAAGGTTTTTAAAAGCATTCTCGATGAGAGATAGTATTTTTCATGAATTTGAGAAGTCATAAGATGAGCTAACTTAAAAATTAAAAATAACACTTTCACAGTTATTATTATTACAAACGAAATATAAAATCTCTATTTCGATAAAACTCACATCGCTTTTGAAGTCATGGTTCAAGAAATTCTACTTGTTGTCTTCATTTATTTTGTGTATTCTATACAAAAGTACCAACAGAAACAATATTGTAAGCTTCAGT
>JARACY010005749.1:0-20428 GCA_029255725.1 Scrobipalpa atriplicella | reverse complement strand
TCGGAAGGCCGTGTTGCTCTAAGATACGACCTGTTAAAATGTTAGCTGCGTACAACAACGCCATCTATTGCGGAACTGAAAATTTTCTTGAATTAAAACTCCCATTTTAGTTATACGGAATGTCTGATCTGATTTCTGTTCATTTTTTAATTTTAGAATTTGTGTTATCTCGAAAACTAGCGAATAGCTATAAGAAATTTAAAAAAACATGAAATAGTTGCTTCGTATGACCTTTATAAAATCCCCTTACTACAAATAAATACATTTAGTATTCCACCTTTTTTTTATTAATTAATTAAAATTCAAGTAGGTTCACCCAATATAACATTTATAAAATTTTATTACATTACATATAAATATAAATCATGATAACTTAGGGAATATCCATAGTTTTCTTAATTAGGTACTTTAGGGGGGGATTTTTATGAGAAAATCTGACGTAAAAAACTAAGATTTTGTACAAAAAACCACCTAAAACACCCTGATAAAAATATAAACGAACAACTCGCACACTAACCTTTGACTTATAAACTTCGTTGCTGAGTTTCTTGATACCAGCGAAGTGACTCTCGATGTCGTTAAGCTTCTTCCCCTCGGTTTCGGGCAGAATGAAATAGAACACTACACATCCCGTTGTACTGTGAAAAAGATCCATCTTTAATAAATCATAATACTCAAAGCTAGGGTCCCTTGAAGCTGTTAAAGAATCATTCTTCTAAGTACTCGCAATCAAAAGATACGAACATTTGTTTGCTAATTTGCAAGGGAACCGAAAAAAAACTACAAGTACACTTTTTTTGTGATGTAACCAAAAAAATGTAGTTTAAGGATTTTTTCTTATGATTGTGCTAGGAGACATCGCTTCTTGCCAAATTTCAAGATCCTAGAGGTCACCGGTAAGTATCCTATAGGTTTTGCCTTCCTCAAGATTCAAAAATACTTCCCGTTGACCTACAATCATGAAATTTAGAAAAAAGCAGTGTCTAGCACAATCAAAGGAAAAAATCCGAATTCTGTAAATTTGTTCATACATCACGAAAAAAAGGCTTTTTGTCATTAGAAACTTATTAACGCAGTCCCCTCCCTATTATATATCTAGTATGGGGACAATAGCAAAGTTAATTTGTTCTTTATTCCAGTTCATGGGTTCATATTTTTGTGTAAAAAAAGTATGTATGCTCGAGGCAGGGTTCTATATTCGCTTTAAATAAGCCAAATTGGTACGTAAGCCTCGGTGAGCGATTTTTGTTCTCGGGTACACTTGGTGCACCCGTTTTTTTGTGTTTAACTCTATTTAAACTATACGCAATTAAAATAACACAGTTTTATACGTATGTGCCATAATTTCTAGCTAGTTGAATACTATAGCGAAAGTATGACGTTCGCATAATATACATAGGTAGCTATATTTTCTTTTTACATTCCTAAATCGTATTATGATTTATTAAAGATGGATCTTTTTCACAGTACAACGGGATGTGTAGTGTTCTATTTCATTCTGCCCGAAACCGAGGGGAAGAAGCTTAACGACATCGAGAGTCACTTCGCTGGTATCAAGAAACTCAGCAACGAAGTTTATAAGTCAAAGGTTAGTGTGCGAGTTGTTCGTTTATATTTTTATCAGGGTGTTTTAGGTGGTTTTTTGTACAAAATCTTAGTTTTTTACGTCAGATTTTCTCATAAAAATCCCCCCCTAAAGTACCTAATTAAGAAAACTATGGATATTCCCTAAGTTATCATGATTTATATTTATATGTAATGTAATAAAATTTTATAAATGTTATATTGGGTGAACCTACTTGAATTTTAATTAATTAATAAAAAAAAGGTGGAATACTAAATGTATTTATTTGTAGTAAGGGGATTTTATAAAGGTCATACGAAGCAACTATTTCATGTTTTTTTAAATTTCTTATAGCTATTCGCTAGTTTTCGAGATAACACAAATTCTAAAATTAAAAAATGAACAGAAATCAGATCAGACATTCCGTATAACTAAAATGGGAGTTTTAATTCAAGAAAATTTTCAGTTCCGCAATAGATGGCGTTGTTGTACGCAGCTAACATTTTAACAGGTCGTATCTTAGAGCAACACGGCCTTCCGCGGGCGAGCGGAAGGCCGTGTTGCTCTAAGGGTCGAATTAACGTTGTTTTGACGTTTTTGTTTCACGCAATAATAAGTTTTAGTGTCTTTATAGTTTAGAAGGCTTTTCTTAGTGCTGCTTTATTGAAAAAACCGGTCAAGTGCGAGTCGGACTCGCTCAACGAGGCTTTTGTACCAACTTGGGGGTATTTAAAGCGAATATAGAACCCTCCCTCGAGCACCCAGACTTTTTTCAACAATAAATATCAACTGGACTAAAGGGCAAACTTAAGTTTGCTGTTGTCCCCATACTAGATATAGGGAGACGACTACGAAAATAAGTTTGTAACCCTTTTTTTGTGAATTTTGAACAAATTTACAGTTTTTAGATTTTATCCTTTGATTGTGCTATTAGACACTGCTTCTTTCTAAATTTCAGAATTGTAGGTCAACGGGAAGTACCCTATAGGTTTTTGAAACTTGAGGAAGGCAAAACCTATAGGGTAGGTACTTACTTCCCGGTGACCTAGGATCTTGAAATTTGGCAAGAAGCAACGTCTCCTAAAAATCGAAGAAAAAAATCCAAAAACTTTTTTTTTTTTGGTTAGGTTAATAAACTGTATACTTTTAGTTTTCGATTCCCTTGCAATTAATCAAACAAACGTTCGTATCTCTTGAATGAGAAGACTTAGAAGTGTGATTCTATTACAGTTTCAAGGGACCCTAGGCTTGAGTAGGTATTCAGTACAAATTTCAACTTAAACATTCACGATACTTTCACGAATCACGAACTTGATAGGAACATTCACGAATTCCTGAGAAAAAGGGTCTTGACAGACGGACGGACGGACAGACATACAGACGGACAACCGAGTGATCCTATAAGGGTTTCTTTTTTCCTTTTGAGGTACAGAACCCTAAAAATTAACTACAGATAAATAAAATACAGCTTTTGGATATGTAAAAAGATTGATTTGACAAAATTTGAAACGATATAGTTAAATAGTCAATAGACTTTTCCGTGCAAAAAAACGTTTCTTAGCCAGTTTCAGCGCCCTCTGCTGGAACTCACATGTATCGTGCAAAAAACTCCCATATGCACACCAACATACTCCTTTATTACGTTGAAATTATGCAATCAAAAATTACGTGCAAAAATGAACCTTAACAACACAAAACAAACCGAAAGTCAAAAGCGCGCCGCCGCTCGGCGCTCGTAGGCGCGAGCGCCGACGCCCCGCCCCTTCTCAAAGCGTGTTCACAAAAATAATTTTTTTTGTTAGGAAATTAAAAATAAAAACTACTGTACATTTATATTTAAAAATACGTACATTCTATTTAAATAAAATATTTGCACTTAATTTCGTATGAAAAAAAATATACCTACTTATATTATAACAGTTTAATTTTGAGAGTATTTTATTTTCAACTTAAAATATGGACACTGAGACTAACACGTGGAACACAAAAGTCGACAAATGTGTCCCACGGTTTTGCTAACTGTTAACTGACCACCATATTAGATCTTGTTTACCTTTACTAAAACTCTATTAAAATAAAATATGATTATTTTCAGAGGAGGCAAGTTTTAGAAATGAAAATAGTGGGAACTGTGAACCCGTCCTTCGAAGCTGATTCCTCTATACTTTGAAAACATTGCATCAAATGGTGCCATGCAAATATGTACCAGGTGTAAGGGACAGCATACCGCAAACTGATAGCATAGGGGTTGCTCAGTCAACGAAACTGAACAACTATCACCAGGAAATTCTTTCAGGAAACGTTTTTTTTATCGAGGTGATGGTATGGGAATGTCATTTTGTTTTTCATTTCCTGAAAGAATTTCCTGATGACAGTTCTTCAGTTTCGTTGACTGAACAACCCTATCAGTTTGAGGTACGCTGTTCCTTACACCCGGTGTAGAGACAACTTGTCGTTGTGGAGTAAGTAAACTGACTGTGCACATTAGTTCAGCCCATGTAGCATACAGCCGCGATAATGAACATCTATCTGTCAAATTGTATGGGAGTTTGACAGATAGATGCGATACATTCGTTATCGCGCGGAGGCATGCTACAGGATCTGTCCATTTCATGGGCGAACCCACGCCCCACCCTAACTCTGACCTGCAAGGCACCTAACCAAACTGGAATATAAAATTTCGTGCTCGCTTCGCTCGCAATATGTATTTCAGTAGGTACTTGTGCCTGCTTGAAATATAAAAATTTCGCGCTCGGTTCGCTCGCGACAGGCGTTTCAAAGTCTGTGCGTACTATCGGCGGGCCTGTGCTGCCCCACCCTGAGCCCATGGCTGGGTACGCTCATAGCCCATTTTGTATTAAAAACTCGATGGCCTCATTCAGTACTGATATACCTATTGGTGCCGATTCCTTGAGGACATAACATAACAACTAAATCTTGACTTAAATAGTTGCCGTCCCTTTTTTTATCTCATGATAGAAAATGACAGGTAATGATTTTAGTCAATATTTAGTGATTTTGTGCACAAACGAATTGTTATACATAATTATGTTTAACGTGTATCTAACCGTAGGTGTACTCGTACCTACCTACATAAAGTAGGTACGTGCTTTGGGACCTCATGTCATGAATAGATACCAGAATTCCGAATGTGTAGTTCGGGTTCTTTACGCACGGATTTCTATGTAATGTGTATCTATGTAATGTAATAGTACAGCGGTTAAGAATTAAAATCAGGACAAATTTTGCAAACTGGCGTAATGGGATGAATGGGTCTCAGACTGGTTGTACACATCCTAAGGTAACTTTTGAGATATGTTGCCCTGGTGCGTACACTCCCTGGGTCTGCAGGCAGGGTCGATTAGGTTACTATAGGAGCAATTACAGTATTTCAATGATATAGGAGTGGTGCTCGAACAAAGTTTGGAGCACACCCAGCCCCTGTAGCATGCCACCGCGCGATAACAAATATATCGCATCTATCTGCCAAACTCCCATACATTTTGACAGATAGATGCGATAAAATGTGTGATTAAATGGCTATCACTGCCTTATCGCGGCTGCATGCTACGGGGGCTGGTCAAATTCATATCGCGGTGAAAAAAAATCTAAAATGGCGGAATACAAGATGGCCTCCGTACAAAATAAAAAGGCGAATATCTCCTAAACGATGAGAGATAGGTGGGAGAGTGCTCGAATAAATGTTATAGGGAATGATAGTGGGTAACTTTCGGTGATCACGAAAATCCAAGATGGCCGATCCAAAATGGCGCCTGATAAAAAAAAAATGCTCCGCTCAGGCTGCAATTTGGCCATCTATCTCTCATTGTTTAGGAGATAGACTTTTTATTTTGTATGGCGGCCATCTTGTTTTCCGCCATTTTGGATTTTTTCCACCGCGATGTGAACTTGACCAGGGTGTGCTCCAAACTTTGTTCAAGCACCACTCCTATATCATTGAAATACTGTGATGGCTCCTAAAGTAACATAACCGACCCTGCCTGCAGACCCATAGAGTGTACCCATACCCACCAGGGCAACATATCTCAAAAGTTACCTTAAGATGTGTACAACCAGTCTGAGACACATTCATCCCATCACGCCAGTTTGCAAACTTTTCCAGCTAACCGCCGTACTATAAGGCACTATACGTGGTGTAACAGACAAGTTATGTACAGGGTGTAAGAAAAGTAGATACTACGTTCTGCTGATGATACCACACAACTTTCCCAAACCACAAACATTTTAATTTTTAGCTCGAAAAAAAAAGCCTTTTCCATACAAAGATCATCTTTAAATTTTGTTTGGACAAGGCAAAATTTTATTTTGTGCTTTTCGAAAGTTGATTGTTATCTTATCACTATCATTAGTATAGTACCTAACCTACTTAGAACAATGTGGTTTAAAGGGCAGTACTTTTTTTACACCCTCTATACCTATCTGTGACGGAACAGCTTCCCGCAAACTGATTGGCGTTAGTCAGTCAATGAAACTGAACATCTTTCGCAAATTATATCTTTTAGGAAATTTAAATTTTTTTTACCGGTGTGGTCATTTTGTATGCGTCATGGTCATGGGTCATGGACAAATAAAAAAAATATAATTATTATCCTCAAAAAAAATCCTAGTGAAAATTGTTCAGTTTCGATAACTGAGCAACCGTTATCAATTTGCGGTTAGCTGTCCTAGGATTAGTTCACACCGGGAAGCGACGCGACGTAACGCGGCGTGAAGCTGCTTGAAGTCGCAGCTCGTTGTACCAAGAAGTGACAGGCTGCACCGTGCGCGCTTTCACCAACCATGTAGGTATATAGGTAGCATGCCGTCTTATATTAGGCGTGTAATGTAATGTAACGTCACTTTGACAGGTCAGCTGTGTGTTCAATTTTTAGAAAGTGACAGGACCAAACTAAAACATAAAAGTTGTGGGTACAACACAATCGGCACTATTGTATCACGTGTCGTTGTCGTCACGTCGCGGTCGCTTCCTATTGCATCCAGCCCAGTCCATCCATACCTGATAATTTCTAGCACGAGAAAACAGACTGGAATGGCAATAATTTTTAGTTGAGATTTAGTTAGGTCGTGTTTTTACCTAATTGCTACCATTGGTATCTGTCTCTGTCTCTCTCTCTCTCTTTCTCTCTCTCGTTAGACAATACTATTATACAACGTGTAACAGAAAGCCTGTATGCATCGAGAAATGTGTGAATCTACCCATGAAACTGAACAACTTTCCCTAAGGAACATAGGTCGAAAAACGCAAAAATTAATTTTGACCTTCCATACAAAATACATCAGCTGATAGCGCATTTAGTAGGGGAAGTCAATTTTTTTTTTCGTATTTGGACTTATGTTCCTTAGGGAAAGTTGTTCAGTTTCATGGGTAGATTCACAGTAGGTTAAGTTCAGGTAACACTTAGTCGAAAAACAATCTATCATAATCGGAAAAAATAAAACAAAATTCAATTTCCTGCCTACCCCCTAAGTCGATTGGCCTGATTATTTAATATATCCTAGTTTACTCTCCAGCCCCTGTAGCATGCCGCCGCGCGCGATTAAATGTGTGATAAAACGGCTATCACGGCCTAATCGCGGCCGCATGCTACGGGAGCTGGTGATACTGAATCAAATAAAAAAAGTCCCATCAAAATCGGTCCAGTAGATTCTGAGATAAGCCCGAACGGACAGACAGAAAGACAGACAGACAGATTTAAAAAAAAAAAAATGGTTGTTTTGGCATCCATTACTATAACAAAGACCCCTGTAACAGTTTTTCATAAAAAATCTCCAATGTACAGACATCGGCCTTTTACAGTTTTATTATATGTATACCGGGTGTAAGGGACAGCGTCAACGATACTGAACAACTATCACCAGGATCTTTTCAGGAAATGAAAAAAAAATTTGCTTTTCCATACAAATTGTCGGATCGAGGTGGTCATTTTGTATGAAAAAGCAATTATTTTTTTTCTTTTCCTGAAAAAAAAAACCTAGTGGTACTTTGTTGTTCAGTTTCGTTGACTAAGCAACCCCTATAAGTTTGCGGGACGCTGTCCCTTACACCCGGTATATAGATTCTGTGGCTGGACCCATGTTGGACCAACCTTTAAACACTGTAAAGTTTAAACACCGTTTAAAGTGTAAAGTTTAAATGAGTCATAGATATTTTATTTTGTATACCTACTTACCTAAGTACCTATACTAAGTTATTATTTTATTTATATTTCATTATAGATGTTCAAATATAATTTTGTAGTTTTATTTGGTTTTTATCCTATTTCATAAGGACTAGATTCAAGAGCCGTAATAGTACATTACGATATAAGTGCGGTGGGTTGATCATTACAGCCGAGGCGATATTGCTAGCCGTAGGCGAGGGCTATAAGAAGGCAGAGGCTGTAATTATCAAAGCGCACGTATGTCGTACGACGTTTAATAACATATTTGCGAGGAAATAAATAGAACTAGATAAAAAAAATAACAATACAGCGAAAAGAAAAAGCGCGCGGAATAATTTTTACTTATTCACAAATTAGGATGCGCGCGCATCAACGCTTTGTTTTTTAAGCCATAGTACAAAGAAACAAAAACCAGCCAGTATTACTAATAAAGTAAATTAATATTTTTTTGATTTTGTTTTTTTTTTTTTTTTTTTTTTTTTTTTTTTTTTTTTTTTTTTTTTTAACATAAAAATCTTTATTTGCGTAACTAATATTACAAAAGCACAAATATCGCACTGACACCCACACTAGGATTCCCTGTGTTGTGGGACATCAGCCTCTTCCCTTGGGATGTATTACATTACTAAAGTTCGAATACTAGATACTAAATTAACAGACTTTTATACAATTATAAACTTTTATACAATTATAATATTAATGTGTGTGTGTGTGTGTGTGTGTGTGTGTGTGTTAAAGTTAAAGTGAATACAATATGTCTGATGCAGTTATTATATAGTATGTGTAGTATTTATTTTATTTTTATGAAGGTACTTCTAATAAGTTTTCGGTTTTAATATAATCTAAGGTAAGTAGCCATTTACTCACAGTTTTTTTACAGATAAATCTGGACAGTCGTGCAACATTTAGTTTAAGATTAATTTCATTATATAGGTATGGCCCTGTGAAATCAAAAGATCTATGTGCGAAAGAAGTTCGAGTGCGCATTGCTTTCCATTTTAGGGTACGAGCGGATCTGTTCTGTCTGACATAAGTTTGTAGCGCGGTTTTGTGGAATCTAATAGCTGTTGCCAAGATAAAGAGTTGACGAACAGTGAGAGTTTGGTATTCTTGGTAAAGTTGATCAGTAGGATACCATCGTGGTTTTCTATACGCAACTTTAAGCACTTTTCTTTGTGCACGTTCTATCTTGATGAGGTGTGACTTTAGAGCAGCTCCCCAAACAGATACACAGTAGCTAAGGACCGACTCGCATAGAGATGTATAGACTAATTTAATTAGTTTTGTGTCTGCTACTCGTCTAAGCTTGTACAGAATATGTAGTAACTTTCTTATGCGAGCGGAGGTTGCATCTATATGCGGGATCCAAGTTAGTTTTGAATCAATAGTTACACCGAGGTATTTTATGTGGTCAACTTCATCAAGAGTAGTACAAGTGCATGGGCTAAGGTTATTGTCCCTACATTTATGAATTTTGATCGTGACTGGAGTCTCAGGGGCTGTAAATTCGGAAATTTTGAATGTAATGAATTTAGTTTTTGTCTCATTTAGTGTGAGCAAGTTAGACTGTAACCAGTTTGCTACTCGAGATAGTCCCTCTTCTGCAATCTGCCTAGTCTCTTCCCAATTACTACCATGAAACACGATGGCAGTATCGTCAGCATATGTGAATATGCTTGCATTTCTTAGCCTTAGGTTGCACAGGTCGTTGATATATGTTAAGAAGAGAGTGGGGCCGAGAACACTGCCCTGGGGAACACCAAACTCAATAGCTCGTGATTCACTTAAGTGATTTCCGATTTTCACTTTCTGTTTTCTGTTAGATAAGTATGATGAAAACCAAGACAGTGCTAGCCCTCTAATCCCCATGTTTTCTAGCTTTCTGAGCAGTAGCGTCCGAGAAACGGTATCGAAGGCTTTTGCGAGGTCGAGGAATACTCCGATACAGGCCTTTTTGCCATCTAATTTTCTTACAACTAGCTTCACCAGAGATATAGCAGCATCTTCAGTAGAAATTTTTGATCTGAAGCCATACTGGTTGTCTGACAGGAGCTTCTTTGATTCAAGGAAGTTAAGTAATCTCTTGTTCACAACCTTTTCAAGTATCTTGGACAGTGAAGACAGAAGGGAAATGGGTCTATAATTAGACACTTGTTTCCTGTCTCCTCCTTTGTAAATAGGGCATACACAAGCTGTCTTGAGTATGTTCGGCACTACACCTTCTCTCATACTTAGATTGCAGATGTGAGATATTGGTTCAGCTAGTGTAACCTTATTTTGCTTCAAAATATAGTTACTTATATTATCTTCTCCAGGAGCTGAGCTTGCCTTAAGGTTATCAATTATTTTCATTATTTCTTTTGGATCAGTTGGGACAAAAAACAAAGAGTCACTAGGATCACCACTGATTGTTTTATATTCTTGTGCAAGCTTAGATTCCGTCATGCCTGTGTTATTGAGTATGGTATTTGCAAGTGTTTCGCCAACTGTCGTGAAGTACTCATTAATTGTATTCAGGGACTCCTTCTCATTTGTTTTGGTATTAAGAAGCTCGTTATTTGTGCACTTACTAGGCTTAATACTACATATTTCAGTAACTGCGTGCCAGGTTTTTTTAGTGTTTCCTGAGGACTCTATTAGAAGGTTTCTATCATAATCATCTTTTACATTTTGAATGACATTATTGCAGTAATTCCTGTACTTCTTATATTTTTCTTGTATTTCTTCATTTTTTGGATTTTTACGAGCAAGAACGTGTAAGCAGTCTCTTTTTCTTGAACATTTCAGTAGTCCAGAGGTCATCCAAGGTTTCAATATTGTCGCAGAATTTGATACAGATTTAATAATTTTGTGCGTGTTTATTTTGTTTTGGATGGTGTCAATTAACGTTTCAGTTGCCTGTTCGGTGTTCTCGTAGGTGAGTAGGTCAAGCCAGTTGGTGTCAGTGAGGTCTTTATTCAGTCCTTTATGGTCTATTTTAGTGATGATCCGTCTTTTGCTCAGGTTTGTATCAGAGGTCGATGAATGTTTGATAGAACATATTATGGCGTCATGATCTGTTATGCCAGCACAACAAACAATTGTTTTGGCGGGCGTATTTGCTTTAATGAACATATGGTCAAGACATGTTAGGTCATTTCTGGTTGTGTAGGTATGACCACAAATAAAACCATAATGATCGAGAAGATCAAAGTAATCTTCTTGTACCGTTGTCTTTTTGATAAGGTCTATATTCATATCACCTGTAAGTACAGTGTTATTATATTGATAGCGCTGTAATATTTGTTCGAGCGATTGAAGGAAATTGTCTTTATTATATATAGATGGAGATCTATAGATAGCGATAACATGAAATAAATCGTTTATATGAACTACTAAACAATTCGCATCGCAGAAAGTTGGTTCTGTAATTTGTACATTGAGTCCTATTTTAGTAAAAACAACAATCCCATCATTTTGATTTAGGTAATTTTTAGAACAGTGATAATTATAATTATTTAGGCTATAGGTAGGAGAATATTCATTTAAGCGGCATTCTGTGAGTACAATAATATCAGGCCATATACTCATTCTATGTAAACTCAAATTAAGATTATGCAGGTTTTTGTTAATACTCCTTATATTTTGTGTTAGCACGGTAAATGATTTACGAGTATCTCCAAGAATAGAGTGACATGTACTTGGCTCGAGAATATGATGACGTTCTATAAGAGTAGTATTGTCAATATCATCTATTAAATCTTGATTACCCATTTTTTATTCTAAATTTATGCTTGTCTTTAGTTATGATAGCGCTGGTAGAAGGTGGTTGTTTGTAAAGTGTGTGTGTACGGGTCTGTAAATAAAAATATGTATGTAAATGTAGGTGTTTAGTTGATGTATATGTGTTTACAATGTGTAAATAGTTTTTAGATAAACAGTATAAAAGTGCTAAAATTATAATAGAAAAAAACAAAAGAAATAGTTTAAAGGGGTTAAACAAAAATATGAAAAGTAGTCACGCATTTTGCATAACTTTTTCCAGGTCTTCTTCAGATTTGATTGTTAGAATTTTCTCGTCGCCGATACGTAGAAGGATCGTTCCATGCGTGGTCCAGCATGAAAAGTTGTTACTTTTGGCAAATTTGCGCACATTGAAGAAGAGATTTGATGTCTTTTTGGTGAGGCTCTCAGACACATAGATAGGTTTCCTTTCACCCGCAAAGTTAAGATGAGCAGTGTTGAGTTTCTCATCAGTGTGTTTTCCCTTGTTAAATTGTTTTATTGCAGTGAAGACTTTTTCTTTCTTGGGCGCTGTTGAAAAGTTAGCTATAATGGTCGAGTTTGAGCTGTTGGAGGATTTAATTCTAAAAATATCTTTGATATCCAATTCATTTATCTCAACTTTTACCACCTTGCCAATTTCCTTCACGATGTTGCTCAATTCTTCTTTTCCCTCAAACTTGTTCTGTTCCGGTCGAGGGACGTTACGGATTTCTAGCACTGTAGTGCAAGACTTTTTTTCCAGGAAATCAATTTTGTCTTCTAGTGCAGCAATGCGTTTCTCATCAGCCTTTTTTTCTTTTTGTAGTGTGCATATTTGGGCCATGGCATCATCATATTTTGTTGATAGAAAGTTAATACTTTCCTTGATTTCTCGGTTTTGCTCGTTAAGTGATGCCTGCAGCTCTAGGAAGCGTTGGTCCTGGCGGATTGAGAGTGAGGTAAACAAGCCACGCATTTCTTGCATGAAGTCATCCATGCTTTTCACTTCCTGCACCTTGGGTGGTGTTCCAAACGCACGTCGTTTGTTTTTATTTACCTTCGAGTTAGAGTACTCTTCAAAGCCGTAGCGCACGTCTGGTTCCGATTCATAGTCCAACGGAAGAGGCGTATGGTATACTGATGGCGGCATGTTGCTTGTTGAAGCTTTTGGAGTAGGTGTTTGCGACGTGTTAATTGCACTTGGAAGCGGTTTCGTTTTATTTGTCATATTTTCCTGTTGTTTTTCATTAGGAGGCTCTGGACCAGGAGAGGGTTTTTTTGGTGGCGTGCGTTTTACTTTAGGCATTACAGAATCTCTATAAATAGCAGGGCAGCTAAGATATCAACAACTTGTAGGCCAAATTGATTTAAACAGCAGTCGATAGCGAGCGGCAGATATGTGCGCAGGCAGGACGGTGAACAATTAGCCGAGATTGAGCAATAGCCAATATCGTAGCGCTTGTAGCGGTCCGTAGCACTCTGTAGCAGGCGCGTAGCACAGGTAAGTACCGCCGCCCGTCGCCTCGTCGGTTGACGTCAGGTTGCGTCACACAGTGACGTAGGTAGTTTCGGACCGGTCTTGGGGGCACGTTGTTAGGCGCAGTACCAGGACAGCACAGATTTGAAGCGGTGCGGCGGCTGCTCGTAAGCGTCCGAGGGTTACTTGGCGTCTATGTGTGCGCGATTTAAGACGGCGGCGCTCGGCGAGTATGGCAAAACTGGTTGGGCTCACTCACACATCAAGTCCAGGCGCACACGCACGTCACACGGCGCACTCGCAGTGACGTTTCGTCTCGGTTCACAGCTTGCGCGATCTCTTCACTCTTTATGCGGTCCTATTTTATTACACTATTTTATTTAATTGAAATTGACAT
Source organism: Scrobipalpa atriplicella (assembly GCA_029255725.1). Taxonomy (NCBI): domain Eukaryota; kingdom Metazoa; phylum Arthropoda; class Insecta; order Lepidoptera; family Gelechiidae; genus Scrobipalpa; species Scrobipalpa atriplicella. The sequence goes on along the minus strand of JARACY010005749.1, from coordinate 7,064 downwards.
TTAAATTTATAAATCAAAGTATTACGTGCACACGTCTGTATAGTATAATATCCGGGGGGGAAGAGGAACTGTTACAGATAAATGGTTGTAATTTATTGTAAAAATTAATTAAATCAAAGAATTAAATGTTTATTTTATTATACTTTATCTCCCAAAGTTAATTTTATTTATAAAATGTTGACCACTTTTCTGCCATAAAAACTCTTTGCTAAGAGTATATAAAAAAGTACCGTTCGATAAACCGTGCGTTTTACCTAATAAAAAAAAAATTCGTGTGTTTTACAGCACTCATGCATTTTACATTATTACGCACAAGTACGTAATAAGATACAATACAATATTGAAATTGGTGTAATAAGAGACCCTTTACGAGCAAATGTGTTATAAAAAGATTGATTTGACAAAATTGAAAACGATATAAATAGTCAATAGACTTTTCCGTGCTAAGAAACGTTTTTTAGCCAGTTTCATTACAAGTTAAAATGTTTTATAAATAGCTGATGTAATACTGTGGTGATAATATGAGACACATTGAGATCGTCACTTAGCTGACCTTGATCAGTTACCAGGCTATTGTTAACTGGTGATAATTGGAGCTGTTTTGAAATACATATTAGATGAAATATGATTTTATACCTAATGCGATATAAAAATAATTGTGTGGAAACAAGAACATTTTGGAGCATTTCTCAATGTTTTCGCAAAAGAAAATTGGTGTCAGTGGAGAGTTTTATAGATCGAACTTAGCAAAGTCCAGCAATGTGCTGTACATACATACATACATAATACCACGCCTTTATCCCTAATGGGGTAGGCAGAGCAAAAGCGACCTAAGCAAAGACAATTTTTGAGTGTTATTACAGATGATTATTGTATATTACTATAGTGACGGGTTGTCAGCCCATCGCCTAAATTGCAATACATTGTAACCCTCGAATCCCTTAGTTCCTACAGCATGCCCGGGAGGAGATGCAGCTGGCAAATTCTATGCTTTTCCATCACTCCCAGTCCAGCATGGAAGTAAAGTAAATGTGCTGTTATTTAGGTTAATTTGTTGTAAAGGAGAGTTAGTATTATTTAAGCGTTACCTATGTCCATTTCTATGTATGTATAGGTCCATTTAAGAATATTCCAAACATTAAAAAGGTAGAGAAACACTTAGGTGATAAGATAAACCACAATCACAACAATAGAGAACATGCATATCAAATATTATCCGTATCTGAACTTGTTTACAAAAAATATCGTAAATTATAATAACAACAGTGAAAACAGAACTTATATTGATTGAAAAATCACCGAGATATACCTACTATCATAAAGCTAGTCTATCTATCTATCAAATAGACTGCAGTTGTGGCAGTTCGTATATTGACCAGACAAAGCGAACAATAGCGGAAAGGGTCAAGGAACATATAGCTGCAGTTAAAAACCGCCAGACGCATAAATCCGCCATAGCTGAACACCTGCATAACTCGGGACCTAACCACTGGATTGAACTTCACAAATCAAAAGTCTTGTCCACCGACCGACAATATTATCCTAGAATGGCTCGGGAAGCGATTGAAATAAAAAAGCACAAAACGTTAAATCGGGAAGACGGATTTAAATTGTTATCATCGTAGTATCCAGTGATAGGAAATTTAATATCTCAAGATTGGTCGTCGGATCGACCCGCGGATGCGTCTTATTAAACCATACCTCAGCTCAGCATCATGCCGCGTTGAACAGTAGGATGTATTATAATGCGCTTTTACAACACTGTACTACGGAAACCCTACTTCGTGTTAACACTAAAACGCAGTATGGTTTCAAGTGAGATGTTTCGGTTCGCACGTCCGGAAATGCTCCCCTTGTTCAACAGTAGGATGGATTCAGTAGATGAGTTAATGTTACTTGCGCAGAAACAATCCTCGAATTCAACACCGGACCACAGAACGGACTGTAGCTGGCTTTTAACCCTTTACAGCATACGAGACCAAATATGACCACAATTTTTTTATCAGTTATTTTCACTCAGTAAAGGTAACCAAACAAATATAAATTATCAAAAATGGGTGGTCATATTTGGACTCGTATGCGTTAATGGTTTATGAACTACCTTTAAAATAATTAATATTAGAAATTAATAAAATGTTCGTCCAAAAAACACTATATTGATTGGTGGAAAATTTAAACACTATATTTTGTGACTGACTCCGTAGTCTAATTGTTTGAGCTAGGTCTCACAATCCGGAGGCCCCGGGTCTGATTCCGGCGAGGAGAATGACTTTGTGTGAGAACTATAAAAACACCGCCATTACCAAAAATCGGTTGGGAGGACTATAATATTATATTTTGTTGTATCTACCTATAAATGGATTTTTATTTACAGTTTATACACTAAGTATCACTATCACGTCATGATTCACATAAACAAAATATGGTCTCTTTAATAGGTAGGTATATTTATTTATTTATTTCACTACTTACTACAAAATTCTCACAAGAGCGTAGAGAAATCATCATTTTTTTCACACTACTCGCCTTTGTGCTGAACGCGGGGATGGATTCCGAGCACTCATTATCTAATGAACGCTCGTAAACCATCCTCGCGCTCAGCACCAAACTCGAGTAGGGATTCCGGAGGTAAATGTTACAAAAGTAGCTTGTAAACCATCCTACTGTTCAACGCGGTATGGTGCTGAGTTGAGGTATGGTTTAATAAGACGCCCCGCGGATATAGTGAGTGTTGTGTGCCGTACTGTTCCGAATGAGGGTAGTGCAACATACTCTCATCATCATCACACAGCGGACTTCACCTCGCCGCACCAGTCAGATCGCGACCATGATTACAGCAGCGCGATCGAAACGTCGGGCAAAGGTATTTATCTCAAAATACCTATTTTAACCAACCGCGCTCAGACCCGTTCTAATACAATAATATGAATTTGTTTTATCAAATAGTAATGATTTAACGAATATTATCAGATTTTTTGTATTATAAGAAAAGGTAAATTTTAAAAAAACCCTTAAGTTCTGGCTTTCGTTTGATAGCAATTTGAATGAAAATTATTTGAAATAGATAGTCAATCTTTCGAAACTCCAGCGCTCCTAGGTTGCCTTGTCAAACTTTTGACTAATAACTTTTATTGACTATGGCCCTAGAAGAGATGATAGTCAAACATCGAAAATCAATTTGATAAAATCAAGATTTGACCAGTCATTCAGTCAAAGGCCGATATTAGAATCTGTTTCTTGATTGAAAAGTCCGCGTACACATCGTTACCGTTTTAGAAACCTACTAGCGCCATCTGTTGAGCTATGCGATATCTTTGTGCTGAGTGACGATATTATAGCATTGGTAGCGATACATTGCGTTGTAGATAATGCGACTAAACCAGTTTTCTAGATTACCATTAGGTTACTGAAATGTTTTCATGTGCCATCCATCCAAGGATTATGCACTGAATCTATCAGTTTGCAGGATGCTGTCCCTTACACCCTGTTTAGATATAGGTACACCCAGAAGAATTTAAATCGAAATGCAAGCGAAGCGAGCTTGATTTCACGAACATTAAAAGAAAAACGCGCAAAAGAATCAAAAAGTAACGCGAGCAAAGCGAGCTATACTATTAACATAAATAAACAGATAAACAAGCAAAATAATTTAAACTTAACGCGAGCGCAGTGAGCTCGACTTTTCACAAAAATAAATAGGTAAACGCATAAAAGAACAAACACGTAGGAGGTCGGGCGAACCTAGCTCGACTTTACACGAAAATAAATAATTAAAAGATGTAACAGAATCTTATACTTAACGCGAACGAAGCGAGCTCGACTTTTCGCGATAATTATAAAGATGTAAAAAAACAAATACATACATAATTATATTTTCTTTGCATCGACCAAGCAACTCGACCCTGCCCAGTGCCCCTGTATTTTATTTAAGTATGTACTCTACAGTAGGTACCTACAAAAAAATACCGTATATCACTAATACATGACGTGGTTTAAAGGACCGCAGTACTTTTTTTTACACCCTGTATAATGTTGCGCAACTTACAATCGTCACTAAAAGTGACCTTGGTCGCGGTCAGCTTAGTATTTGCATACAAACAAACTCAGCGATAAGTTGTTTTTACTTATTTATTAATTTGTCAACCTACCTACTGCTAACATAATTTAAATTAAAGTACAATGTATCTACCTATTATATAATATACCGAGCAGCTGGATACCGGGTGTTAGGGATAGCGCAGCGTCTCGCAAACTGATAGAGGTTGCTCAGTCCACGAAACTGAACAACTTGCACAAGGAAACACACTAACAAACTAACGGGAAGGAAATCGTCGGCTCGTTCAAAATCGGATATACACCCTAACAAAATAGCAAACAGGATAGTGGAAGTTTCCACGGCTCAAGGGGATAAACTAGAGACCAAGAAAACTAAGAAGAAGATGCGTCAACTCAAATCTACAATGACGCCCACCCTGACCCTGTCCGTTCCGTTTACGGAAGCTGAAACCAAAAAGGCCATAAAAGGAGTAAAAACTGGTAAAGCGGCTGGTGCTGGCGGAATTTATAATGAGTTCCTTCAGAAGCTAGGACCAAACGCGGTTAAATGGCTATCCCTCTTCTTCTCAAATATCCTTGCCACAAACACCGTGCCCAAGGCTTTCATTATTGTTATAGCACTACTTAAACCGGGAAAACCTAATGAACCTTCGAGCTACCATCCCATCGCCCTCCTGATCCTGAGTAATTGCTACAAACTTCTCGAGCGAGTCCTTCTGCCGCGAATTGCTCCTCTTATCGATAGGGTCGTACCGGCGGAACAGGCTTGCTTTAGAAATGGCTGCAGCTGTACCGACCAAGTCCTCGCTCTCACGACATTTATTGAAATGGGTTTTCAAGAGATTGCGAAATCTGGTGCAGTATTTGTAGAACTCACTGCTGCCTACGATACTGTATGGAGAGATGGTCTCCTCTTCAAGCTGCTGACAGTTGTTCCCAACTTAAAAATTGTGCAGCTCTTGTCCAATATGCTATCCCAACAACGACAATTCAAAGTGTACCTTGGCTCCAAGGTCAGCGAACGTAGAGAACTCAGCAACGGTCTCTCCCATGGTTCAGTCTTGTCGCCCACTCTTTTAACCTATACACGGCAGATATCCCAACTTCCTGCGCCAGAAAGTTCATATATGAAAATGAAAAATGAAAATGATTTATTGATAACTTATGGCTAACACTTTAAGTGCAAAAACACATAATAATGTAAAGTAATAAAATATAAGGCACGATCATATTAGCTAGAATCTCCACGGACAGCTTTTCCAACCTTTACCTACCTTGTTATCTGGGGGAGGGTCACTGAGGTGGGTGGGGTGGGTAGAGAGATACTAATAATACCAGGCAATGTATGGACACACACACACACAGCATATATGCGTGATGATTTGATTTTATCAAGACAAACTTACAAGTTCGTCCATGCTTTTATATGGATTTTATTTGAAATGGCGCCTATCTAGGTATATTATACGTTACAGTTACATTACATTATTAGGTACATGGGCACGGCACGCAATAAAATTAAGACCGTTTACCTATATTTTTGGCATTTTATGTTCGTAGCCGGGCATAGCAATACCAGGGACATATTCTAATCAACAGAAATTACCGATACAATGATATCTAATCCGCTTTTTGCGACCTTGATGGTAATCTTTGCAAAATTCCAAAAGATAAAATCGTTTACTTACATAATATTAGGTAGGTAGCAACTTTCTTTAATATAGTAGTAGGTATATTATGCAACAAGGGAATAAAACAGTGTCTAAGGTCACGGGCAGCATAATATTGAATCCTGAGCGGAATGAAGGTTTCTAGAATTCCCGAGCGCAACGAGGGAATTATGACAAGAATCCTGAATGTAGCGAGGGATTGAAGCCTGCCCTCTTATACACTTAGACACTTTTATTCCCGAGGAGCATACTATACTTTACACACCTACTACACGGATTACTTAGATGGAGGCAGGCGACTGTAAGATAATAAAGCTCAGAAATATACCTAATCATGTACCTAATATCATGAGCGTACCCAGCCATGGACTCAAGATGGGGCAGCACAGGCCCACCGCTAACACGCACAGACTTGAAACGCCTGTCGCCAGCGAAGCGAGCGCGAAATTTTTATATTTTAGCAAGCTCAAGTATAGGTACCTACTGAAATACATATTGCGAGCGAAGCGAGCACGAAATTTTATATTCCAGTTTGGTTAGGCACCTTACAGGTCAGAGCTAGAGCTGCCCCACCATGTGTAATAATGAGATTAAACATTGAAAACATACCACAAGTAACGGATCCGAAAGGCAATTCACTCTGCACAATCCACTACTTATTTTTCGAAAGAACGAATTGTTCATATTTTATACAACGTGTAACAGAAAGGGTATATGCATCGAGAAATGGGTGAATCTACCCATGAAACTGAACAACTTTCCCTAAGGGACATAGGTCGAATAACGAAAAAAAAAATTTGGTCTTCCATACATTATACATCAGCTGATAGCGCATTTAGTATGGGAAGTCAAAATATTCTTTTCGTATTTCGACCTATGTTTCTTAGGGAAAGTTGTTCAGTTTCATGGGTAGATTCACCCATTTCTCGATGCATATACCCTTTCTGTTACACGTTGTATATTCAACATAAATAACAAAATACGCTTACAATACTATAATGTCTTCTGGAGTCAAAATATTTATTTCACTCGACAATTTAAGTCAAAATAAATGAAAAAATCTTTTGCAAAAACAAACCGCGTTTTAATTTTTTTTAGTTTATTTTTTTATACAATACAAAGAGCAACAATAAAACGTTTTTTAATTATTTTGGCTCAGACCACTAGACCACGGAGGCAGTTAAAAAAAGGGGAATTTTTAATTGCACCTCTATTTAAAAATTTAAGCAAACAAAACTTCTCCACTAAATAACCTACTGCCTTATCCAAGTATGCCTGGCAGAAATTGCTACCCTAGCAATAAGGCCGCCTAATTGTACTTTGTTTTTGTTAATGTCT